>WEIS01050413.1:0-27603 GCA_013389965.1 Todus mexicanus | reverse complement strand
AAGTGAGAAAGTGGAATGCGAATACAAGCCCTGGAGGCATGAGAGATGTTACTACCATGGGGAGCCTGCATTCCTGAGCCATCCATCCCCTCATGGCTCTTGGTGGGCTGGTTTGGCAGCAGCGGAGAAGCCTGGCGTGGCAATCTGCAGTGGACGGTTCATTGTTCATAGTACCAGTTACAAGACAACCGATTCCATCTGGAGCCAAAGAATCCCAGGAAGCCACCACTATTAAAGTCAAGTCTTTTGAGAGCCCTGGACAAATCTTGGGCAAATGTAATGAACGTATCCAGCTCAGGAAGGGGGACGTGCCAAATGCCGCAAATCCATGGGAACCACGGAAATGGATCATTCACTGGACTTGAGGCTTGCTATTGTACTTTGTTACTCCTCAGAAGCAACTAGAGACATTCGAGTCTTACAAATATGAACGCAGCTCTCCTTGGGGACCGCTATTAAGGCATTTTTGAGGTGGCAGAACTGGAGACAGGTCTGCTTGCTAAGCAATCCCCAAATCCACAGCCCGCCGACCCTCCCAACTACCAACAAGCAAAGCGACTCCCTTGGCCTTTGGGTAGACATGAACACGAGCAGGTCAGAACTCGCTCGAATGCCTGGACAACCGCCAGGTCATCGTCTTGGTATCCCTCATGTCCCTCGTGTGCTACGAATCTTACGTGAAAATAAACATGAAAAAAGTAACCGGCCGGTGACATTAAAAGAACTCAATGATCTAAAACTGGAAATATTTTTGGAAGGCCGTTTAATGACTGAATACAATGTGGATAGATGCCTTCAGCTGTCCTTTCACTAAAAATGGTCAATATATACTTTTGAAGTTTCTATTTTTATTTTTTGTGTGTGTGTTTTGAAGAAAAGGAAACAGGCTTTAAAAGAAAAAAAAAGAACAGTTTCATAAACTCTCAAAGGAAATCATAATTCTTCCTAAAGTATTCTTCTCAAGTCTTGACAAGTGCTTAGAGATCCAGTAAAAATCTCCCCAAATGTCAAATATTATGACTCACTGTGTCATTCTGAAGGCACCACTATCAAAATGTAGGAGAATTCTAGGCTAGGTACCAAACAAAGCATCCAAAAAAAATTTATCATTTTTCATGCAAAACTTGGAACATTTAAGGATCCTTCCTGTTCTTTCTCCCATCTATCACTCGTTAGGGAGCTCACTTGGGAATGCCTTGCAACTAGAGCAGCCTCATCTCAGGAAGACGATTCTTCTTGATACATTATTTCAGGCTCCACCAATGTTCACTAGATGCTGCAGAAAGCATGCCAGGGAAATAAAACACTTTCTGAAAGGCAAAACCCAAGGCACCAGCTACACAAAGACTTTCTCATATTTTCTTCACTGAGAAAATATCTGGGCCAAAAAATTTGCCCTCAGACCTGTGAGTGCAATATTCATTGGCTGCTTTAATGTCAGTATCAGAGGAAAAATCTGATCCTCTTGTTTTGGAGTGACACGGGGCTGCTGCTCTGTGCAGCAATTAAAGGTCTAGTCTGAATTTCTCACTGGAGAGCTATGTGAACCTAAAAACAAGCTGGACATTCATCTTAGGCCAACTTCTAGCAGCACTGATTCTCTTTGTGGAAGATATTGGATCCTGCTAAAACAACAGAAAACTTCAGGGTAATGCTTTCCCAAAAGCAGGACACAACCCAGCCTCCCCATTTCCCCTCCTACATATTCTCACATCAGAGCTCCAATTTGGATACACCAGGTTTTTTGACAGGAAAATGACAATTATATTTCATTTCTAAGCAGTTAAGCATTTTTTAAATCCCAAATAATGTGGGGTCTTTTTTTAATCAAGACACACTTAACTGTTCAAAGCTGAAGAGAACAGATGAACATCAGTGCACCCCAACAGGTTAAGACTGTGTCAGATTTACAAGAGGAAAACCACTTCTGCCATCATTTTTTTTTTTTTCATAGTAGCCAGAAGCATCAGGTCAATCATCTTCTGTGCGCTGTAGGACTGAACTATGATTTGCAGAAGGCGCCTTTATACAGAGGCACATCCTCAGCTCTGTGGGTACTGTCTTTCAAACTTCTTATGCTGGTGATAACATGCTGGTCATTAGTGCTTGCTTAAAAGAAGGAAGCATTAGAGAGATGAAGGAGGCAGTTTGATTTACTGCAAAAATCTACAATTTTCAGATTAGAATTGAGTTGTACGAACAGGTGGATATCCCATTGCTGCTGCCTCACTCATTTAAAAAATGAGAGAGACAAAACCATAGAAAAGATACTGCACCCCTTTGAAACTACTTCCCCTGTCCCCTTCACCGGCATTGTTTATTGCTTTTAAAAATATCCACAGCAAAACATTCTTTTTGTTGTCTCATGCAACATTTTCCTGGTCTTATTTTTCAGCAACATCATGGATTTCATGGGGCTTTCCACATTCACTTTTCACAGGCTCACTGCATATGAAGAGCTGCCAAGAAACACGCTTAAGCTTCTCTGTAGCCTTCCATACATCTCAGAACGAAGCCAAAACAACAATAGAGCAATAAAGATGACTTTTACACACAGTTTAATAATCATCTTTCTTTTTTTTTGCTGTTCTGTGCTGTCATGAGAGCTATTAATTTCATGCCACATTAGACTGTTAAAACCAAGGATCCAAGTTACATGATTTCTCCTTAATCAGTAAAAGAGAGATTGGATGTAGAAATAGGATTTCACTTGCTTATCTGTAAGTAACACTGCAGCTCTGGAAAGACAATCTAGACAGCACCAGTTCACAACCAATGAGTTCAATGGTTTCTTTCTTTGTTTCAAATGCCAGTTGGGTGGCACTGCGTTCTCTCATCCAGAGAGAATATTAATGAGATTATTGATAAAGCAACATAGAAAATATTCTTATCTTTCCTTAATGTGAGAGAGGCTTTTGTAGGGCCTGAAAGACCAAAAGCAAAAGTGCAGTCAAGAATTTCACAGTATCACTTGAGGAAAGGAAGAAGAAAGCCTGGCTTTTATCCTCAGAGAAAACTTTTACAGGCTGCACAGGGAGAAGATCTTCCTTCAGTTCAATTTTCTGAACTTTGCCAGGTAAATCAGAATGGAAATCTTCTCTTTACTGCTAATAAAAAAATACTGTACTGGTTTTCTCCTAAGAGATTACTCATTTTGTATCTAATAACTTGTATCGGAAGAAATGGGTTTTACATTTTGTTTTCCCCTTCTCTCTTTTCAGATATTAAAAAGCAGTCGGTGCCAATGGGAAGTTTCAGGAGAACACTGAACCTAAAAATGGTTGGGTGGAACAGACACAGGGTGTTCCTCCAAGAAGATAATTCACTTAGGAATGTTGTTGATGTTTGATGAGAAGTATTTGAGGCTCATCTTAGAAAATAAAACCCTGATTTTTTCATGTCCACACTGTTTTGACTTGCAATGAAGAAAAGAGAAACTGTGAAAATATGTCGGTAGCAAATGCGCTCAGCTGCCACGTTAGATATCAAAACAGAAGAGAAATTAGCTGGAATGCATTAGAGCAGAAATCTCTTTGTGTTATTAATGAAGTTTGCTCTTGCTTGACAAACCCTGCACACAATAGTTAGCAGGCAAAGAACTAAAAGTGACTTTTTTTTTTTTGTTTTTTTGGGGTTTTTTTCCCCATGTGTTAACGCTTTAAAGACTCATATCTGAGTTTTCATGTATCAGGTTTTGGCCCGTTAAGTGGGAACCTGAAGTTAGACTGCACATTGAGATTCCCAAAGTGGTTTGTTTTTCAGAATTAAGGAGCAATTATCTCTAATCTTAAGGTTAAACAAAGGGATAACAACAAGATCTGGGTAGAGGAAATAATGACCCTTTCACTATTTCCAGATATTGAAGAAGGAACGTGTTCCAGTTCTATGCACTGCCAAAGTACGAAAAATCATACTCAACATCATAAATGCCACAAGATCGCAGCATGTAGAATATGTATGAAACCTCTCACAAGGTGGTGACACATAGAGCATTACCCCTCAGAACCTCTAGGTCTGGAATAGATCCTCATTTTCCTGCACTCTCTACATTTTTTACCTGTGTTACTTCATATGGATGTTTTCCAATTATGTGATTTGTTCGGACTCCCTTAGGGATCGATTCAGTTATTCACACAATCTAGTGTATCCAGCCCCATCTGAGACGCCATGCATCGTCTGAGATGTCCTTCCAGGGCTGGCAGACACTCTGTGGGCACATGCTGATCTGAATGGGGGCATGGGGAATGGGGATTGTGGTCAACTCACAACACTTTGTCTCTGCCTCTCCTTCCTCCTTATGCTGATCCCCTGGTCCAGTGTGGGGTCCCTCCCATGAGATGCAGTCCTTCATGAACTTCTCCAATGTGGGTCCTTCCCACAGGCTGCAGTTCTACGAGAATATTCCAGGATGGGCCCTTTCCATGGGATATGGCTCTTTAGGAACAGACTGAAGGGACACAGTTCCTGCCAGAAAACTTGTCCCTACATTGACCCGCCTGCATGGGCTGCAGCTCCTGCCAGGAGCCTACTCCTTGCATGGGCTCTCCATGGCTTGCAGCATTTTTAAGGTATGTCTACCTGCTCCTGCTCAGGCTGCAGAAGTGGACCTGCTTTGATATGGTCCTTCATGGGCTGCAAGGGGACAATCTGCTTCACTGTGCTCTTCTCCATGGGGTGCAGGGAAAATTTCTGCTCCAGTACCTGGAGAACCTCTTTCACCTTGTTCATGTCACTTGGTATTTGCATAGTTGCTTCTCATGTTATTTCATTAGTGTTGCTGATGGGCTCAGCTCTGGGCAGTGGCAGGTTTGACAGGGCAGCAGCTCCTGCTCTCTTCTCACAGAAGCCACCCATACAGCCCCCCTCCTCCTGTGCTACCAAAACCTTGCCACATAAACCCAATATGATCTTTGAACCAATAGAGGTCTCTGAAGAATACTTGATATGCAGAAAGGTTTACTCATTTCTCACTGGCAGTTCTGACATGGCCACCACTGTGGTGTTGGAGTGCCAAATACACCGACTGTCCCTAGATGGACTCTTCTCCTCCTAGTTCCATCACCTGTGCAGTATGAGCCACATGTCAGTGAACATATAAGTAATGGACCTGTGGTTAACTTCTAAACCTCTACACAGACTGGATTTAATGAATCATGGATCGCCCTTGAGAATGAGATTCACTCCACCCATCCTCTAAGATAGTAGCAGCTGAGCTTCCCTTTTCTTAGAGATACCCCGTGGTCCTGACAAACAGAGAGAAATTCTCCAGTTGATCCAGTTTCCCAAACATGACAGGTTACATTTTACAGATGGGAATGTGACCAAAGGAAATCCCAGAGCTGAGAGCTCCAACATTGCAGGACACCCACACTGAGACTGGAGACAGGCTGTAGCCCTGCAAGTTACTGCGCTGTTTCCTTCTTCAGTCGCAGCACAACGAGATAAGAGTCCAGTCTGATAGCAGTGACATGCGGATCTCTCTTAATCAAACAGAGCTGGCGGGATTAGGTTCTTGAACAAAGCTAAAAACTTCCAGAAGGCCAGCACTTCACATTCATAGTTACACAAGTGGGAAATGTGGAGACCTTTTTATTTCTTGCTCAGAAAGCAAACACACTTCGTATTTGCCAAGTAACTAAAACTGAGAAACTTCCATGTAAGGCAGAATTTGTTCAAATAAAAGGAAGAAACTTACACCAAACTTTGACCACAATATTCTCTATTTGTCTCAAGGAAATGATGGCTGAAGTTTCAAAGTTTTAAAAGAGGCTGATAGTCAAGTGCTTGTTTAAGCCTTTGGTGTTTATTATGCAGCCCAGATCCCTGTGGAACCACAAGGCTGAACCTATATCAAAGATGTAGTTAAAAACTTGCACAGGAGGAAAAAAACCCAACCCTATGGTGCAAAGATCCAGTAGCTTCATGCCGCTGTCACTGGTGCCCAGCTCAGAGATTTTTGCAAAGCAGCCTCGCAATGGTTAGTGATGGGAAACGGGTTGGAGAGCTCCAGCAAAGTGTCAGCCACAAATCACCACAGAAATCCTTTCTTCCAGAGTTGTTTGGCTCGACTGAGTGCTTGGCTTTGGCCATGCAGCTTTACCCCAGTTGGATACGCCAGAAAAGGGACCATAATCACTAACAGTGAACAGCGCTCTGTCTAAAAGTAGCAAAACTGCAAAAATCTCAGATACCATCTACCACAGGACACCACAAGGTCCCCTAAGGTAAAATAGATTTCAGCCTTCTCTTCCAAACGCATAAACCCAGAAATAGTTCCTAGCTTCTTTTTTTGTTTGTTTGTTTGGGTTTTTTTGAGAAATATATTTTTTCTGTGATATAAACTGCTTACAGCTTTTTCCCAGGGAAACAAACTATTTTAAAACACTTGCCCCCTACCTCTCCCCACCATGGGATGCCATGTATTTTTTAAAAACCCTATTTTCAGTAATAGAAGCCACTAATTTTATTTTATTTTTTTTCTTTTTAGGTTTCAGAACAAAGAGGTGCAGCTATTTGCTGAGGCTTTTTAGGATCCTTAGCAAAACCTGAAATATTTCCGGATTATTTTTTGTAAGCGCTACATATTTCTGCTTCAGGCTAAAATCAAACAAACAGGCAGGATGAAGGAAAAGTCACAGCAAACAAAAAACCCTCAAAATAAACTAGCAACTTAACCATAAACCCATTTGAAGTACATAGCACAAGTTTGGTAGAGCCCATGTGGTCCTTTACATATGTTTGGACACCTCCTCAAGTGAAAGCCCAGAAGATAATGAGACTCAGGTGAGGATCTCAACACAGGAGCCCACAACACAGGAAGGACAAGGTCCTGATGGAGCAGGTCTAGAGAAGGCCACGAAAATGATCAGAGGGCTGGAACACCTCTCCTATGAGGCCAGGCTGAGGGAGCTGGGCTTGTTCAGCCTGGAGAAGAGAAGGCCCCAGGGAGACCAAACAGTGACCTTCCAGTACCTGAAGGGGGCCACAGGCAGGGCCTGTTTATAAAGGCCTGTAGTGACAGGACAAGGGCCAGTGGTTTTAAATTAGAAAAGGGTAGATTTAGATTGCATATTAGGAACAAGTTCCTTACCATGAGGGTAGTGGAACACTGGAACAGGTTGCTCAGGGAGATTGTTGAGGCCCCATCCCTGGAGATATTCAAGATGAGGCTCAACAAGGCTCTGAGCAACCTGCTCTAGTTGAGGATGTCCCTGCTCCCTGCAGGGTGACTGTATGACCTTCAGAGGTCCCTTCCAACCCAAACCAGTCTATGATTCTATGATCCCTTTTGGAGGTATGAAATTCTGTCTTTGAATTTTGAACTACAGACAAAAGTGATAGCTCTCAAGGTCTATGACAGTAGTGAATAGAAAAAAAGAATGGAAAGGAAAACTTTTTGTGGCGATCCAACCCACAAAGCTGAGGAGACAGCACAATGTTTATAGATGGGCCATGTTAAAGCCTTCTAATTCCATTAGAAAAATACATAAAGGAAAAGAACTGGGGTGACTGATCTAATTCACAGCTTCCTCTTTCAATGCACCTATATATGTTTCATTTTGAAGGGGAGAAAAGTCTGCAAAGCTGTAAGAATGAGCTATAGCCCATCGAGAAGTCCAACCAGGCTGTAAACCAGCCCATGGATTGCTCAGGCTTCACGGCTTGCTGGACTTTGGGGCCATGATTATCCTAGAGGAAATACATGTTTGTAACCTAGCTTCAGGATTAAAGCAACCAGCTGGGGACAGGATAAAAACAGACATCAGTTGACAATAAAAGCCACCGGGACTGCTACACAGCATGAGGTTTGTTCTGTAAATACAGGCAACAAATATTGAAGATATGGACTTTAAGAGTGATGAGGAAACCTGGTGGTGCAGGCAAGGGCTGGAATCTTTTTTATGGCACTCAGCTCTCTGCCTCCTCTCCCGCTCAGCTTTGTGTTCTTTAACTGATGTTTACCAGTTTCATAGAGTTAATTTGTGTTTGCACATTGCTTTGAAGTTATTGGATGAAGAGGAATTAGGAAAGTTGTTATTGTGTGAGTGTGGGTTGCTTTTTGTGTGTTTTTTCTTTGTTTTTTAGGTGCTTTTTTAAAAATGAAAGTGAAATGGGGCTGGAGTGTGGGAAATTCCTTCCCTCAGCAGTCACTTAACAAATTGGCCATTTTTCATCTCCTCTGAGTGGGGGGAAAAAAACTGTCACAGAAACTTAAAGGAAAATACTGCAGAAATTCCCTAATTGAAGAAAGATCTTTAGCCTTCATTATTCCAGCCCATGAAAGAAAAATTTATTCATCGTTACTTAGGACACTATTTCCTAAAAAGGCTATAGCAAGTAAAGCTAGACAGACAGAAGATAAAGCAGGAAAATACTAAGGTATGGAAAAAATCAAACCCTGGATGCTGCAACTCTGTCAATACTCAACATTTCCAACACATGCATTTTTAATTTGTATTTCAGTTAGGAACATGAGATTTACTATCATGATTTAACTATTAATCAACTAAACTAAGAGGCATCCTAAGGATTTCTTACAGGGCAACAGACACACGCACTGTTGGATCTTCTTCCTCCCCGTATTCAGATTATTCTTTGTCTTATAACATACATTTATCTCATCCATGAAGTGTTTACTGTAATATCTTTGCAGTCCTACCAGTATTATGACAACCAAGACCATAAAAGTGATGAGAGACTCTGACTGCCTATTTCATGGTGCTACCAGCGCCTGCCTGCCTGCCTCTACAGTCAAGAAAAGAAGGAACCTGTGTATGATTGCCCACCTCATGGCTCATAGGCAAGTTTTGGTAACATCTAGTGCGTGCAGGTGACTCATGGGGGGTTGTGTAGATAGCTCAGCCCTGAGTTGTCCATAAGCCCCAGGCCAAACAGGGCAATGTTGCACCACACAAAGGTACCGAAACCTGAGCTAAGCCTTGAAATCCCTCAACAAATACCCTAAGTCTCAATTGAAACCACTGTCTTACCTCCTGAGAAAGATAAAGGGAGTGTCGATAGTAGTTTCAGCTGACAACTTTTGTGTATCCAGGCTGCATAACCACATCCAGCATAGTTTTGCCATAACCACCTGGAGGGTTTCAGCTGCCAATCTCATATATTCTGACAACCTTGTGTATTCAGACTGTATAATCAGTCACATAAACCAGGGGATAAAAATCCTAAGGTTTAGCTTAGAAACTGGGAGTTGCCCCTCCAGAACACCTCGCTGGANCTTAGAAATTGGGAGTTGCCCCTCCACAACACCTCGCCTGGAGACCCTTCTGCCTTTGGCCTGGACATCAGCCAAGGTTACGCTCCTGGGATTGAGAGTCCTTACCTAGAGGGGTAAGAGAATATTAACTAACACATGTGTAATACTTAGCACCTCTTCTAGTGTGTTGTAGTGTATTCTTACTTTTAAGTACTTTTAACTGTAATGTGCATTCTCTCATTGTAGCCACAAAATGACATTAGTGATGTATTAGATTTTCAAATAGATGGTTTCCTTGGTCCTACCGTTTAAACCTGTGAGCTCAAATAAATCGTTTCCTTAAACCTTGCAGACCGGTCTTTTTTTGCCACAACCTGCAATAGCTGAGCTGGGCATCTACAACCAACAGCCTGGATGGTACTCAAACCATCACAGGTTATCAGAACAGAAACATCTAGCTGGATCTTCAGTGTAACAGTGACCACTCTTGAATTAACTGGTGTTCCAACTACAGCATCTACTGAGGAATCCAGCTGATATCTATCATCTTGTATAATTACACTGATAAAAATGCATGGTCTGGGTTTGTTCAGCCACACAGGCCAGACACTGAACCTTTTAAAGAATTTTCTATGCTCCATAGAAGTCTTTGTGAACAACAACAACAACAACAACAACAAAAAGAAAAAGGAAAAAAAAAAGGCTTCCTCTGTCTGCTTCTTGATGACTCACTTATGTGCTTCCATGGCATTCCCTTAGCTGCTATTCCTTCAATCAAGCAACTTCGGATGATATCCAGTTTCCTGTGTTTGCATTCAGCTCTTAGAGGACCCTAAAAAACATACCTCAGATCTGCTTGGCTTGCCTGTAACTTTTTTTTTTTGAGTGATGGCTTCGATTCTTCCAGCTCTTTTGTGCTGTCCCCTGCCTGTCTGCTCTGCAAGGGCCAGGCAGACCTTGGGCCTCAGAGGGGTATTTCAGCCCAGCCAGCTGCCCTGCAGTGACTCCTTCCAGGTGACTGACCCGCTTTGATGGAATATCCCCCTCCAACATGGAGGTAAAGCAAGTTAAGATGGTTCTTTTATCACAGTTCACTAAACTCTTCCAATTTTTAAGCAACATGAACTATCGTAACCCTTCAGATTTCTAATTTAAGCAACAACCCTATTTTTGCAGCCTTTTCCACTTATGATTCATAACATATTTTCCAGAAGGATTTCTTGCTCTTCTTCAAAAATGTAGTTTGTCTTGACTGTAGTCAAAGATATTGCCTGCATCGTGATCACAAATGCTTACTGTGTGGTATCCCACATTGCAAGGCTGGGGTCCAGGATTTAACAAACTCCTGCTAATAAGCATAAGCACAGCACAGGCAAAAAGCCCCAAACAAACACACACACCCCCCACCAAAAACAGAATGAAAAACTGGAAGTTGACTTAAAAGATTTCACAATTGATTCTGAAGTATCATGTGAGTTCTCTGGCCCCTAACCAGGCTGCCATTTGAGAAGAAATCCCAATCTAGTTCTTTCCTACCTTCTTTGTCTGAAAAAATAAATAAATCTGCAATATCCCTGTGGAAAGGAAAGTGCATCTGCATCTGTACTGGACTCAGTTCCTTCCTAGATATGCCTTTTCTTGGCTGGGCAAATATACCTCCTCTTGTAAATGTAAAGAAACCACCCAAGAATAGCTCACATCAATAGTGCACGAGTAAGCACAATGGGCTCAGCATCCTGTAAGCAAAACACTTTTACTCCGCTAAGCTGAACTTTTTCAGTTTTTGGCAGAAAGATCATTTCTGAACTCCAATAAATGTACATTACAGTCACAAGGCTTTTCCGAGCTAAAGATTTACATGGGCCTCCTTTGTATCAGCCACAAAAGTATTTTAAGAGTTTGGAAATTCTAGAAGCTTTCCTCCTGCCTTACTCAGCCACTCAAGCTTGATCCTCGTTAAATCCCCTGACATGTAATATATTCCCGGGTACAAGCAGCCCTTCATTACTTCTCCATACTTAGGAGGTAATAAACCCATTTCAAAGGATGGCAGCAGGAACTCTTGCAGGTGTTTCCTCACCCCTCCACGCTGAGCTGGGAAAGCCGTTGCTAACGCGATCTGAATGACTCAACGGTGTGCTCCAGGAATGACTGGAGAAAAAGCATTTTTAGACTCCAGGTAGGAGCGTTTCTGCTCTTGCAGAAGGTTTAGGAAGGAATGTATCTGAAATGACGGATGGGCGCTGGAGATACTAATTCCATTTCTAGTTCAGTTACCAAGTGCTGTCACCATGGGCTTAGCAGGTGACTGCACATCTGTTGGACTGGGCTAGCTGCCACGGGTGCGTGCTGAAGACTGCAACAGAGGCTGCAGCTTCTTACACAGCCTTTGCTTCTCCATTTGTGAAATGGAGATAGTGAATGTAAACAGCACACTGCCAGGCTCCTTTGATTTAATAAACGCAGACCTCTGTGATCTCAGGTGAAAGCCATGCCCCAAAAGCTGTTTTCCTACCACAATTTAAACAGGAACTCTTTTTATTTTTCAAGATTCAGAACAGATGTGTATCAGACTCAGCTCAGTACTGGGAATATTTCTGAAATACATGAAGAGACTGTGCATGCAGAAGTACAGATTTCTCTGACACCTTAAACTTCACTATTTTTTAATGCATTTTACCTTAAGGCATCAGTATTTTGACTCAGAAGAGTGGCCGTGTTTGTGAGCATGAGTATTGCGATATCGGGAGATCTAACACCTTTCCAGTAAGACATCCAGGTTGTTTCAAAATGGGACTAGGTTCTTGGTTAATTATACACTCATGGGCAAATGTGCTTTTGGACCCTTCATGGGACTCCTGATGGATTCCTGTGCTTTGATTGTGGTCCTTTCTTACCTGTGTAATTAGGAGGGCAGAGACAGACGTAGTTGTTGATCCCATCCACACAGGTAGAGTTATTCTCGCAGTCATTATCTTCGCAGTCATCTGGGTTTATTTCACACCTCTCTCCCTCATACCCAAGGGGACAAGAACAGCTTTGGTGAAAGAAAAAAAAATAAAAGTTAGCATGGATCTGAAGAGGCAGGAGGTTTGAGGCATAAAACTGAACCGAAAGCATACAAAAATGGGTCGTTGGAGTAGTACCGAGCATTTTAACCCTGTGTGTTTCATGATGGATGCAGTCTGATGGTTCATGGGGTAATGGAATTATTTACATGAGACATAAAAGCATCAGCAGGAGACAGCCTCTGTTGTGCTTCCCTTTGCTTGCTTCGTTGCTAATCCTAGCCCTGAACTGAAGTAAGCACCTCCAGGCCAGGAGAATAAGCCCTCAGCACAGTGTTCACACCCTTGACTTCTCTGTTAATGGTTTTCTGGCTATGTGAATAACTCGCCTACTGAGGACCTCACAACATAGGGCAGCTCAGCAGCTTTTAGAAAGCTCACTCTCTTTAAAGAACAATGGCTTGAATTGAGTTTATAGACACGAACATTTTCTTCACGTTACCACTTTGCCACTTGTTCAAACAAGAAATGTTTGGCGATGATTGCTTTTACTGCTGCAGGCAGGTTTCAGTACTGCTACAGGGAGATGTTGGAGGAGCTGCAAAAGAGCTGATGATGTCTAGATATTCCAGCTAAAACACAAACAAGCAATGGCAGAGCTCATTAACGGTGCTGTGAGGATGTGGACACTATTGAAGAATAATTGCACTAAATATTTTATCTCACAAGACTGTGACGTATGGTCCCTAGAGGGAGTGTAAGAAACTAAGTGGTAGAAGAAGGACTTCAGTTTGTTTTCAATCTCTGTTTCCTCTCTAGATCTAGACGTTATGGTTGCTAAGAGGGCCTTATAGATTTTAAATTAGTTATAAGTAATGAAGAGTTGAAGGCCCCGGTTTCCTACAAGAGTCTAAAAACACGTGTTAAATGCTCCAGTAATTTCAGTGGCTTCAAAGAAGCCAGCAATGATATTTGAAGTGCCAGTTTTGAAGTGTCAGGGTTGCTGTTCACCAGTCACACAACTGGTGTGTGTGGAAGGGAAGGGCTGTTTCAAGTCTCAGTCCAAAGCACACATTCACCTGGCTGTTCATTTCCTTTCTCATGTAAGTCCTGGTAGCAGAAAAGGAACTGAGCAAATGTAAAGCACCACTGATTGATGAAGATGAAAACCAGAAAGCTCCAGAGCAGTCACACTAATTGCCGTCCACTGCTTTCTGAAACCTGGAGAATTTCCAGTGCAGAGATAGCTGCAGGGTACTGGCATTCAGCTCAGATGGACAAAGTGGACATGGGGTGGTTGTCCTGTTTTATGTAGGTGTCATGGGGTTGAGGCAGGGAATGCTCTGCAGAAATAAGAGGTCTTCAGAATCTGTGAAGAATACTGCAGCACTTCTGGGCTGGTTGCTCTCAGCATGACATTTGCTTCTCTTCCTCTGGTGTGACACAGACTGAGCAGAGCACAGGGACACCCAAGAGAGGGATGGCCCACAGCTCTACATCCACCTTCAGTATGTCCTAGCTTGGAGCCTGAGGATGTTAGATTCTTCGTGACATGTGCAACCTCAGAAACTAAGGGAACAACAAAGAGGAAGAAAAAGGGGTAGGGAATGTGTCTTAAGTCACCACAACAGTAAAATCTTCTAGATGAGTACAGAATAGGCCTATTAGTCACATGCTAACAGTCGTCTTCATTCAGTTCTGCAGGGACCATTCGTAGGTCATGAGAGCTAGAAAACCTTCACCGTGAATAACCAAACCCAAACTGCTCAGATAAATCCAATTTAGGGCACAGTAAATCAATAAGAAATATTTTCTTTTCCTGTCTCAAGCTCATTATTGCTAATAAAATATGTCCTCTTGCTGACCCTGCAATGATCCAGAGGATCACAGGAGGCAGATAAGAGAGAAGAGCTGGCACACCATCTTTTGTGGCAATGCAAGTGTCGGGGAGGGGGTTAAAGACATCTAATTAAACACAGTGACACATTCATCACGTCTCCCTTTTCGATTACAAAACCCCATTTTCAGGGGTTTATAACTCAGCCATAAAAATACGCTCCAGGCTGCAACTTGGCATCCAAGGTCTCTGTTTGGGAGCACAAATTTTTCTCTCCATTTAAAGAAAAGCAACAAGAGTGGCTTTGTGCTGGTTATTTTTATGAGAATCTAACACCATTTTCCTTCCACAAAAGGATTGGGACAGCTTTGGATGTACGCAATTAAAGATGACATTATTAAATCCTATCACAGTAATGGTTCAACTCAGTCGAGTTACCATTAGTAACAATACATATGGGATTGTTAACATACAATTGCTCAGTATTAGGACACATTCCACACTGAAGGAAATGTCAGTGTAATTGATGACATTTGGCTACTAGTCTCTATGTATTCTAGGGAGTCTTTACATTATTGCTTACGTATGAGTCTTTATTTTGATTTGCATTCGAATGTGCCAAACATGAGGACTGAAATAAAAAGATGAAACATACAATTTGGGACCCGGATTGAATCATATGTTGAAAGAGTTGCAGTTTGGGACCGTTTGGATGGATTTTCCCAGAAAAAGCTTAGAAGAAAAATGAAGTTTGCAGAGTGACTGGAAGGTCATCAAACTTGGGCTCCAGCTGACCGAGAGAGAAAATTAATTCCAGAGACAATGATGAAAACTTTGTACTGCCTGAACAGTGAAGTGGTGTGAGACAGCATTTCATTTAGACCTCAGAAACAACGGAGTCATGCAGGAAAGAACTATTTCTAAGATGCTGTGATCACATAAAGGTCTGAATTCCCTATTCTTTCAGTCTAAGGATGCTCTGTTAGTGTTGTGTTTTCCTAAAAATCAAGAACTAAATAAAATCCCATTATCCTCATGAAGGTACAAGGGAACACAGAACTTATTGACAACATTTTGGGAGTAAACCTTTGAAGCTGAAGTACACTGACGATTTTGTAAGCTTACTGTATTCAAATGATTTTATTTTTTCATAAAATCTAATGGAACGGCTTAGCATCTGTTTGTTAAAACAGACATACATACAGTGCATCATGTTTCAAAAAACCCCAGCTTTTAAATAGAGATAGTAATTTCTTCCAGGAATATTAGAGCTTCTTGGTAAAGGAGCTTTCTACATCTGCATCCCAACAGAGCAGCCTGTAAGCCTGGAAGTGTAACGTTTCTCCTTGAACTAGGCAGAATTAACACTAGGGAGTTAATCAGTTCCAGGATTTTACATTTATGAGGGAACTTAAGGTTTGTGGAAAAATGGTAAAGAAAACATTCTGGAGAATGAAGGGGGTTTTATATGGAGAAAAGTTAAAGTAATCCAGAGACTCTGTTTCCCAACCCTGCAGGTTATCACAGACCAGCTGGTTGCCTGTGGCTCACTGACGGCTCTGCCTCCTTTGTTGAAGTCTCACTAAATGACCAGGATGTGTCTGCTTGACTATCTTTTTTGTTTTCCCCTCTTTTTTTTTTTTTTTAATCAGTCTCAAGAAGCATTTTTTTGGGGCAACATTTTGTCAAAGAAGACATAGATCAGATCAGATAAGAATGAGCAATTCAAAGGGAGGAAGGAATTCCCGTTTTTAATCCCTGAGCCACATGATACCACTTAACTATTCTTTAATGCAGAAGTTGTCCCTACCTAAAAAAAAAAAAAAAAAAAAAAAAAAAAAGAATGTGAAAATTACTCAGAACTGAAAAAGTGGAAGAATAAAAGATGCCAAGAAGGACTGAAGTACTCCAGCTGAACCTTCGCCCTTCGGCTGTCCCACCACGACCTGCTATTACAACAAACCTGAGCGCCCCGGTTCCCTGCTGCTGCCGGCCCCTGTGGGGACTGGGCACAGTGGGTGAGTCAGGCTGCAATCTCGATCAGAACTATGAATTTCCTGCCTTTGCCTGGGGAACATCACCACCTTAGCATTATTCAAAAGGTAATTTTCTTGTCTAAGGCTACAGAAACTTGAGAGTTAAACTGCTTGGCATTTCATAGGGAGCGAGCTTTGGCTTGAGTTTCGTTTTTTACAAGAGTAAAGATTTGACAAGTTTGGCAGCAGAGCTTGTGTATGAATATATTTCTCTAGGGAAGAGAATATACAGAAGATATAATTTCTTTTACAGGCCACACAACAGAAAAATCCACGGAGGCCTCTCGTGAAAATGTTTTTGACATCCGCTTCCTCACAGCATATAATCTGAGGCGGTGTTTTCCCATCTTGATGAACACAATTTATATGCACATAACTCTGACTGCTGCCTTCCACTGGAGAGAAGATTTCCCACCAAAAAACCCCAAACCCACCAACCAAATCCAATCTCTATACGTTTCTTTATCTTCCCCATCACTAGCTGCTTCATCCTCACACCACATTTCTCTATGACAGGCTAAAGCTCCATGTTCCTCTTCTCCAGAGCAGCTGGGACTATGGACTGCCTGAATTAAAAACATGGAGTGAAAATAGAGCAATGCATGAGCTGATCATTCAATTTTATGAAGCAAGATTTTGATGAGATATGGTTTTATGTGTCTTTTATTAGACCAAGTGAAACTATATAACTAACTATAAAAACAAGAAACCTTCCCTAGAAAAGCCCCAAATGCTGTTAAGCAACAAAACCACCCCTGCACTTTTATAAAGGGTCTCAAAAGCAATGTTCATTTGGAACCGAAGCAAAGCCTCTGAAATTGTAAAATTCTTCACAAGAAGAATTCAGAAGTAGATTTCATTTCAGGTCATTCGAAGCTTTTTACTTTCTACCACAGAACAAAAAGAAAAAGCTAAAGAAAAACCTGATCCCAAATATAAGCCGAAGCCTTTCATTCTAGTATTATGAGTGCTCTAAAATATTTTACTAGCACATTTTTAGCATCAGCTAGATTTTTGAAAAATCACTACTGAGTGTCAGAAGACATCTTCTAATATGGTACAATTTTGCTTTGGGACAAGCTGCAAAAAGCTATCTAAATTTTGTTATGTGAGGGTGACCAGACAGGAACCTGAACTGTAGACCACCAGACCTTGATTTCTCTTAAGCAGAAACTGAACAAGTACTTTTACTCAAAAAATTGCTGGGCGTGCTAAAACCTGAATCAAGAAGAGGTGTATCAGATCAGAGTGAAGCTTTCACCAATATCTAGGGGGCCTGTCAAGCAGCAAGACCATTTGCACGTGCTATCATCTGCAGAGCCTCCTCATCCTCTACCACCACCACGAACTGTATGACCCTACAGACGCATCTCCACCCAGGAGATGTCTTCCACTTTGCTCAAGGCCTTGTCACAGGTGCTCAAGCTGAGCTCTAAGCTACCCCTCATGGAGATGTGGCCATGTGTGTTTTCCTCCTGTTCTCCCATCTTGGAAAGCCTCAGGCTGTCATCTGTAACAGGGCCTGACGTGACCCTTTATCTCCAACAACCTGTGCTTTCCCATTGTAGTATCACCAGGGTCCTTCAGTGTCCAGCACGCGCTGGATCTGTTTGTGTAAGGGGGGAATTTCTGAGGGTGGGCAGGCACAGAGACAGAGAGAAGTGCTGGGGCATTGCTTTTGTTTTCTGCTTCCTCATTCATCCCACCCACAGGGCAAAACTGAAGCTCTTCTGTGCCTTGTTCCTACACGAGGGATTTGGGGAGGTGAAAAGAAGCCGCAATGCTTTTCTGAAAACACAAAAGTCATCCCACCACTGGTAGGGGAAAAGGAAGGGGTAGTAGCCTCCACAGCACCTGAAGTTTCATCACCCAAACTTTCACCTGACCTTTCTATTTTGAAAAAAAATCCTACTTTTGGACATAAGATGACATGGCTTTGTGGACTCGGTTAACAAAGAGTTAACCTCAGTGGGATCAGTCTTCATCACAGCTGAAACCAAACTGGAATCAAACTGGAAATAAATACTGGTTTGACTCCCTGCTTACACCATTTATAAACCTTACAATTCTGCGTCTCCCTCCAGCTGTTATTAATAGCGAGCTACAGATAGGAGAGAACAAAGCAGCAGCCTCAGTCATGTGCATAAGCTTTTAGAAGCGAGGCTTTCATATAGGCAATTGAAACAACAGCACGATGTACTTCTGTACATGTATTGTCCAATAAATAACAAAAATACAGAGGACCCAATCTATGAAAATTTCAGCAACTCTTCCCTAAACAAAAATTTCTGTTGGCTTTAATGATAGCTGGTTCCAAAAGCTTCAAATTTGGATTTTTCTTAGCTGTAAAGCAGTGCCTGTAGCAGCACAGATCTCCCAGATACCTCAGGAAAATTTCTGGACTTCTCATGGAGTATTCCCACCTATGCTCCATCTTTCTTAGATGGGAAAACTGAACTGCATAGTGGCCATCTGTAGAGGTTACTCTCTTGCAGCACAACGCTCAAGACGTAGCAATCATTCCCCATTTTTTGTTTCTTTAAAGTCTGTTTGTCTACAAGATTCTTCAGTATGAAAACATTTTTCATCTGGTTGTCAAGCAACAGACGCTTACTTTATAAATACAAAAAAAGGGGATATGTGAGTTTGATACACCCCAAGGAAAATCTGCACACAGATAACAATGCAGATCAGGGAGACTGCTCAAAATAGCTCTTAAGAGTATGTTCCATTATGAGAAAAAAAAGAGGCCTATTTCAGAGGAAACATATGTCACACTGATGAAACCAATTATTTTGTATGGCAAATAGAAGTGTCACATGCAGCAGCTTTTATAAAGTAGCCATTATAGTTCATTAATGCAAATTAAAAACACATTTAATTTTATAATCCCATTTGAAAATGAACTTGGTGTTACTACCTGAATCCATCCTTATTTGTCTCGGTGAGATGGCAGGTCCCTCCATTCTGACAGGGGTTTTGAATGCAAGAATTAATGGGCACGCTGCAGTCTCGACCCTATTTGGGAAAATTCAAAAGAAACATGGTTAGCAAGACTCACATCGTCTGAATCAGTGCCTCTTGCTCCCTCACCCAATATGTGGTACCATTTACAGGACATCTGTGGTCCTCAGACCCATCACATCACTTAATGTCCTTTACTGATGGTCAGATATATTCAGCAATTAGAAGAGAATTTGGGCAGGGCAGCTGTTCTGACCAATGGGACTCATGGGTATCTTGGTATCATTCCAGTTTCCACATTTCAGTTAACTCTTTCATTTGACTGCTTTAAGGGAACAGCTGGTTTCATCATCACTCTCAATACTTTAATCTCTAATGCTAGTTACAATGAAAAGAATTAATCGTGACCAAAGGTGCACAGAAGGCCACACACAGTCAGCATGAGACCACAGAGTCAGCACTCACTCAACCGCGTTTACTGAGCACTTGGTTAAATGCTACAGCAGCACAACCCTACACGTTATGACCCACTGGCAACACCTAAAGAGGAAAATTCATCTTCATCCTGGGAACTGAGTTTGAATTTCTGTACCGAACACCCACCAAATCCTGTTGGAGATAATCATCACTGAACTTGTTTTCTTCTCAAAGATTGCCCTAAAATATACATCAGTTCCAACTGCATTTCACCAGCTTGAGCAACCTTCACTGTTACCAATGGATTTTTCTTGGCTCTTCAAGGCATAGATGTACTTCTCTGATCACTATTTTCTGACGATTAGAAGAAGCTATTTGTAAAATGGGAAAATATATCAAAGAGTTTGGTCTTGCTTTTTGGTTACTCACACAGTAGGGTAGAATAAAGACACCTGAAAGGCTCAGTACTCAAGGGATCTGTGCAATCGCTAGAAGTTCAAGAAATCGCTCTACTCTTCCTACTGAAGACCCTGTTAGTAATGGCCCTCTGCCAGCTCATCTACTGGAAAGCTGATCCCTGATTGCAATCAAGATGAGAAAAATATCTCGGGAGATACATTAATTCAGTCAAGGTTGCTGTTTGTTTTGGGTTTTTTTCACCTTGGTTTAAAACCCACTATTTCCATTGTACTTTAGAGGAAGAACAACGGTATTTGCAGGTTCGTAAACAAAGAGGGCAGAGGCCAGCCTGTGACATCGCTTCACACCAGCTGGGACTTGTGTGGACACTCCCCTACCACTGTCACCTGCCCTTGCTGACAATACTCAGCAGAATTCTCCACCAAATTTGCAATCGCTTCCAACCCTTTTCAGACTTGACATATCTGGTGTGATGTCCTGGAGCAGGGGACGCTCAGTTTCTATTAATTCTTGTGTGATAGCCATACTGTCAAAATGAAGCATCGTGATGCTTCAGCATATACTGCACATGAGAGCATCAACAACTCTTAGTTGTTTCTCCACCTAGCTTTGAGACTTTGTTGCTCTCACTTAAGATATACCAATACAGTAGAATTCAGAATTGAGAAGCCCAACACTGTACTTGGCAGATACCTGACTATGATTTCCTTGCCTCAAGATGAATACAGTGGGATTAGAAAAGGCGTAGAAAAGGACTACCAAAATGTTTGAGGAGATGCAGCAACTACTTTAGAAGAAGGTACCATGAAGACTAGGACTCTTTAGCCTGGAGAAAAGGAAACTGCTGGGGGTGATATGATTGAGCTTTACAAAATCATGGAGGTGGCAAATGCAAAATGTGTCACTCGCTAACTCTCTTAGCAGGAGGACACTTACTGGTATTAGAAGATGAGCTTAATATAGGTAAAAGAAAATACTTCTGGGATGTGTTTGCCACAGGAGGCATACAAGCCATTAAACAAATTCATATATAATAGATGCAAACCAGATAGGAAAGGCAATAGGCAGACATCAGCATCCCTAGTTGGATGATTGTGCATGCTGGGAGAACAGGAGAGGAGCAGTGGCCAGGCTTGCGTCCCCCCTCAGACAGTGAAGATTTGCTGCTGCTGCCCCCCTGAGAGACAGAACACTGTGGTAAATGCACTACAGACCCATCATGGCATTTCTCATGTTCTTACGTCAAAGTTGTTTGACAGGCTCATTTGGCTCTCAACAAAGAAACCGTTCATACCTTTTTTTGGAAGAACCTCACTGCTCCCTGACCCACAACTACACGGTTTTGTGCATGATAAGGGCACAGATCTCTCAGGCAAACCACTTCAGCACGGGTTTGATCTATTTGTCTATGGCTGCATATGTTTAGGAAATCTCACTTTTCAGCAAAGAACAAACAGGCTGGTAACATCTTTCTAACCCTTGTTTATCATTGCCCACCTCTCTCTCACATCCTCCAGTGATAAGAAATTCAGCTCCGGACTGGTGTGACCACTTCCAGAAACATGCCCAGCGTGGGAGTGATAAGCCAGCAGGAAAGGACTGTGCTGGTTCTCTGACAGCTCAAGCTGCATTCATGCTTTAAGTACTGTATAAATAATAGTAGCAATTTCAATTTGTCTCTGGAGTGCTTGTCTTGAAATTCATGCAGCCTCAATTAAGTCTAATGACGGCATTAAAAAACCCAAACTGGCTTGTAAATGCGAACTTCTCTACAGAGTTCTTTTAACTGCCATTCACGTCATATGGTTCAGTCCTGTAAATACTCCTGAAATCTTTGGTATCTGTCAGGTAGGACATCCTGCCATCGGACTGTGAAGAACTGAGGCACCCAGCAATTACTCTTTTGTCCAGCCCCACAGAGGAGCTTTCTTACAGAAAAGAAGACAAAGCTGTATTTCTTGAGGCTCTGTCCCAAACATTCCCCAGAGAGAGGAGAAGCAGCAGCTTTCTGTTTTAAAGTTTGTGCAAATACAAGGAAACAGAGACAGGCTTTTCCTTGGTTGAATCAGAAGAGAAACATTTCCAAAGCACAAGAGAAAGCCCTGGCCAAGCCCCTGCCTCGCTGTGAGTTCATTCCCCCAGCACCGCAGGGCAGGCAGCGCGTGAGGACATCACCCAGCACCTGATAGGGAAGGTTTCAGCTTTAGCCCTGCTGCCTTTGCCAAACAGCCTGTCCTTCTCCATTGCGAATCCCGAGCCCCCAAATGGCTCAGGGTACAATTGGGAAAGCACCGAGGGAAGCTTGTGCAGATTTTATTTTGGCACCATGCGGTCCGCAGCCCTTCACCGATGCGAGTCCCGCAGCATCAATGCTGATCCGCTGCTGCCCTTTGGCAGCATTGCCTGCGCTTTCTCCATCTGTGTTGTGAATCCTGCCTTCGCCACCTTATCCTAGTGAAGCTGGGAGATGCCATTTCTTATAATTTTAAGTTCACAAATACTTTTCCTGTCTCCCTAAAGAACTGACTGTGTTGTAGATACCTCGCTAACATCGGTTACTTCTGTTTCAGATAAGCTCTTCATCTCTGCATCACTCAAATGGTAAACTCTTTGCAGCTAAGCACAGCAAGAAGCAAAGCAGAAACCACAGTGTCTGGTTGTCTGGAGGTTTGTGTCATGACTGAACACTGTGTAAAACAGTCCCATCAATTCTACTGCAATTACTCAGATTATTTTGAGTGTTCTTGTAAAAATTTAATAAAGATAAATGTTCAAATGAGAGCAAGGCATTTGCAGTCTCTCTCATTGGCACATGAAATTTCTCAAGACTTCAGCCTCGGCTCTCATTTCTGTACTGAGCATGGCTGAATTATTGGCTTCTTGGGCCTCAGGCACCATGGAAACCAATTAGTATGTGCTACTGAATCAGCCTTAATTACAACACTAAGTTGCTGTGTGGCTTTAGGAAAATTAGAGTCCCTCTGACTCAGTTTACTCATTGTACTAAATGGGCAAACAACACTTAATCCTTCTCTGAGGGTTATCTGCTCTGAGTTGACTTTATTAATTCCTCTAACAAACACAGAAGACCATGATAAACAAAGAATTCTGAAAGGAGAGAAGCTGCAGGAAATACTGGTTCTAATAAATCTACAGCAAAGGAAGGCCATTTTATTTCTGTATAAGACTGTCACTATCCAGAAGAGCCTAAAGACATTTCCAGAAACATCTTTCAAATGAATAATACAAGGCTCTAGTCTCCTTTTACAGTAAGACTGTTCTTACTGAAAAATGAAATGGCTGTCGAACATCGCTAAAATTAATTTATCTGTGAGTCGGGAAAAAAATCTTTGAATTACATTCCCTGGAAACAACTATTGTTCCAAAGGAGAATATTGTATATTTGCTTCAAGACTAAAGAGCCTTTTAATGATGCCTGAATCAGAGAAAGAGGTGCAGACTTTGTTTCAAGGACAGGCAGGAAGATATGACTGTCTCAGCAATTCACAGAATGAGGATGAAGGTCCCTCTGTGCGTAGTATTTTATTTCTAGAGCTTTTTTAAGCTGCAATACATTTTCCTCTAGTTTGATAGGAAAGCACCAGATCCAAAACACTTTTATGTCATTTCTCTCATTTTTTCTACAGAAGAAAGGATTAGGTGTTGAAACATTGAATTTCTGCATCTAATCAGAAGACATATACGTTCCGAGTCCAGTTGCTGAAGCACCTCAGCTGGGCCAGATTCTGTCTGGGCTGCTCCAGCTCCATATTTCAGTGAATGAGAACAGAACCTGTCCACTGTACTTAGAAAGTGTCAGTTCTTCATTTCATGCTCAACAGTAATTAACTGCATTGGGCATTGGTGTATATCCAAGCTGTTCCTCTGCACTGCTGTGCCAAATTCTAGCCTTTACAAGTAGCCAATCCTCGAAAACATTACATCATGATTTAGCAAAACAATCAAGGACAAGCAACAAAAACCAGTAAGGACCTCAGCAGGGAGAACAAAGAATAATAATATGATTAAAAGCACTCGTTTGATTTTACACTTTTTCAGCCACTGCTATGAATTTTTTTTAAAATGAATTTTCACGGATGAGTATCATGTCCGGAGCCTGGAAGCTTTGTTCGAGATTGCATGGCAGAGATTTGACCTCTGTCCATTTTAATGTGATCCTTCACCCGTTTCTAACAGCAGTGGGCATAGATAAGAAGTGGCAGTGGGGAGCTCATCACAGGCACAAGGTGGAAACCTCCTGGTGTTTAAAACTCTCACTGCTGACTGCAGCACAAACACCACCTAGCCAGTGAGGAAGACACCTGCAGACAGGCTGAGGTCTATCCAACTTCACTGCTGTGTGAATAGGGAGACCTCTTTCTGGCTAATTACAGCCTTGTTCAATCACTACCATGTTCTAAAGTGTGTTAGAGAAACAAGCTGTACAAAAGAAATACCAAAGTTTATTCGAGTTGTTAACAATACCCAGTGTGTTCATAACAAATTGTGTTTAGATGGTGTATGCAGAGAGCAGATGGCAGCATTCATGTGTTTAGTAAAAATATGAGACGAAGACAAATATAGTTGATAGAGACTTTAAATTAAGAAGTAGGAAATTTTCATAAACAACTTAATTATCAAGCTCTAAATAGAGCTGAAGCTTTTAGGGACAAGATTCCCAGCTACAAAGATGCTGTATCTCAAACCTAGTGCTTTACAGCCCAAATAGGGGAAGTAAAGCATCCACATCCAACGCTCGGTCTCACAAACATTAACACACTTGTCTGTGGGTGTCCCGGTCAGAAGTTAATAAGCAATCGTTACATTAAGGGAAAAGGCGAAGGAAATCTTCCACTTCATGATAGGCTTGAAGGAAAATCCACGGAGAGATATACTAAGAAGTGCAATGTGTTCCACTAGCGTGTGTATACAGGGGTGCTATTCAAACTTACAAATACTTGCCAGTTTTAACATTTTAAAATTCTAATATTGTAAGATTAAGGAAAAAAATAGACACTTAGGACCACTACATACAGCTTTGCTCTGCTTCCACAGAGCTTTGGAAGTGTTTTGTTAAATACAGTTTTCTGACTGATTCTGATGGACGCTGATTGCTTAAGAACCACATCTGCCTGTGCCAGTGGGACTCGTTCATATATTCAGAGCTGCACAGGTCTAACAGCAGAGTGAAGGGCTAAACATGGCGTGCAAACAAGTCATGGTTCCTAATGCTTCCTATAAAAGAATGAGATGGGAGGAGAGGAGAGGAGGGAAAAAACACCCAGAAATATCAGAAGACAAAGACACTTCGCACAGAAAGAGAACTCAGTTTGAACTCTTGGGTAGGTGTTTTGCTAGAGTTTTGCTTCTTTCATGCTTAGTAAAATGAGAATGATGATCAGAGGTTTTCCTGAAGTTACAGCATACAGCTATTCAATAAACTCACTCTACAGCCTTTCACCTAGTGGCATCTTCACCAGTGTCTTTTTTTCACCATCCGAAAACTTTATCCCTCTATCATAAATAGTCAAACTGGAGACTAATTAAAATATTCCCAGGACAGAAAGGAAAAAGATGTCTCACAAATGAAGTTTTATCACATAAACCTCAATTCCACTAAAAAATTACACTAGGAAATAAGAATGAGGTATTCAGCAGTTTCCCCATAATAAATCCATTTAGCAGCCATAAATACAATGCAGAAACAAGGAGAACTTTGCATAATTGACCAAGGAAACTCGATGCCATGAATTCAGCTACACAGCCAAGACACTAAGGTACAAGTTTGGTAGGAAAAATCTCTCAAGTCCTATTCAGGATTGTATATAACAGAGCCTTTTGCTGCAAAGAAACTCAGTATTTGCTACAACAAGATTGTGAAACAGAGAGGTTTTATGTGTGCTACAACTCTTACAGCAAGTTCTGAAAGCCAGTATGCCTTCGTATGCTAACTGCAGGATGAAGAACTTGATGGACACCTCAGCAATCGTTGCAAACACAGCTACTCAGCCTTGTGAAGGGAATCCTTAGTTATCAAGTCATCAGAGATGTTGCAGACTGAGTTAAGAGTAAAACTAACCTTAAAATATAAACTTAATCTAAATTCTTTTGCAGGAAGGGCTCAAAGATACTGCCTTGGGAATTACACTACTGCTATTTTACCAATGGAACTGTTTGAGACTGGTTTACTAATTGATTGCACTGAGATGTACGTATACAGTTCACACACGAATATCTACACAGAGGAGTCTGAAGCTCTTCAGTAGATCCAGGTGATACTGTTCCCTTGTTTCTGCTCTCATGGACATAATGGCTAAGCCTCAATCTGGAAAAGATGGAGATGACGCTCATTGGCAAGGTCAAACAACTATGAGAGCTGGCAGGGTGTGCGTTAGATCCATCTGCTTCGGCATACATACAAATTATTTGGCAAGGCAAGGATACTATCACAGTAATTTTGGATCGGATTGCTTTTAGATTGCCAGGTGGAAGTTGAAAGATTTTGCTCATCTGTTGTTCACAAAATCACTGTGACTCCTCTTGATTGCAGACCTTGCTCCAGACATCCATGCCTCGGTTGCCTCTAGGTTAGCACACTCCCAGTGCTGGTGAATTCACTCTTTCTCTTTAGTCATCCGTCCCAATGGGGTAATAAATGTACCTCCTGAGGAATGCTGTTCACATGCCAGCTAACGTGACATGAAAAAGGAATTAATTTCATCCATTTCTAGTTGTGAGAAAAAAAATTTTAAATCCAGCATAGAGTCATCAAGGTTGGAAGGGACCTCTAAGATCATCAAGTTCAACCATCTATCCAACACCTCCATAGCCACTAAACTCATGCTTTCAAGTGCCACATCTACCATCTGAATTTATCTAGATAATTCTGATTGCATTTTTTAGCTCGGAATTGTTTATACAGCTGATCTGATATTGATACAACACGACCAAAAAGTTGCCCACTGCTCATGAGCATCGTGAGGCTAGATTAGGAAAAGAAAATACACGGATATTGGTTCTGTTGCTTCCCTGCCCCCACATTTGGCTGATTTAACTCCCTCAGAAAACTTTCACAGTATTAAGTGTCTTTAAACTACAGGTAATAGTTATGTATACCCCACCATCTTCAGCACGGTGTAGTTCTCTCCCGTGCCAGTCTAGCTTCATCTGGCACCCGATTAGACAATAATTGGGCATGGCAGCAGCACTTCTTAGTGACTTCCTTGTCCTTGTTAATAAATCACAATTGTCAATTTATAGCAAATTAGGCGAACTCTGCTCTCTTAAGCCTCATTTTATTTAAATCAGAAAGATTTATGATCCTCCAGGGTATAATACACCTTCCATTACCTCTGTAGCTAGTAATCAAGAATATGCCTGTCAAAGTCAAAGTGCAAGGATTCATCATATTATTTTTTAAAACCTCTGGTTCTTCTCCTATGAGTATGAAATTTAATTCTCCATGGACATTTGAGGTTTATTTTGCAATTACATTCATTACCACAGAAATCCTGATTGTCCTTCTAAACCTCTCCTATCATAAGCACTTCTGGTTCCAATGGTCTTTTGGGCTTTTAATTAATGACAGAAGATATGTCATTAATCTATCACGGAGTCAATTCACACTGCACATATCTGAACCAAGTCCAGAGGTGCCACACTGAATGGGGCAGGTGCTCTAGAGCTTCCATGGTTACTTGACCAACT
>WEIS01050409.1:0-11118 GCA_013389965.1 Todus mexicanus | reverse complement strand
CAGTATAGGCAGCAAATATTTTGCTTATCTACACTGCTGACTGGGTGGAAAAAAGACTTGGATAGTGTGACTTTCACCTCTGTGACTGTATCTGCCAAATACTTGAGGTTAGATGTGCTACCTAATAATTCAGTCTTGTATTGCTGTGTTCCCTGAAAATAATTCAAGCTTTGTTGTATTGGGTGTAACAGCTGTAATAATAGAGTCCCTTCAAACAGCTCAATTGAAGATGATGACTGTGATTAAGTGAATGCAATAGAAGAGATGAAGCAACTTACCAAAGATAGTAATATCAGCTATAGACACCAGGTCTCTTGGCTCTCAGCCACCAGCACTACTTAGTAGGCATCATGCAGTAAATGTCAGTCACACAGGCAGGGGTAATGGGTGGTATAAATTAAATGGCTGAAAGAAACAAATTTTCATGCTGAATTTGCATAGTGTTGAGGACAAACAATTGACAACAAAATGGGGCATCACAACCCCAGTCTCGGAGACTTTGAAGTTAGAAGATTTAGTTAGAACACTGAGCCTGACTTTCTGAACATAGACTTTCACCTTTTCACATAGCTAGCTGAATAACATCTTTTAAGTTAGTTTTAACTCACATTCAGATTTAAACATTCACCCAGTCACCCCCATGTTGAGTTTTCCATTTGGACCAAAGCAGATTCTGTGTGATTTCCTAGAAAGACATCAGATTTCACCATCTCCCTTGTGATATGGACTTTTCTAAGGGACATGACTCATCTGCAAGCACAGAGCTTCCACAGTGATGGTGAAATGCTAGCTAGCTTTGCAGGCCCTAATTTAATGCCTTGCTCTCTTCATACCTTGAAGCAAAGTCCTGAGTGTACCGTTACCAGTGTCCTTCTGCCCAAAGGCAATAGATAAGGCTTGTCTATCTTCTGGGATTGCTTACTGTCTGAGCAGCAGAGGTATTTGGAGCATTTTGCTTTTGCTGCTGATGGTCAGGAAGAGTTGCAGGAATCCACTTAAGGAAATGGAAGTCAGATTTGGAGGGAGATACTTCCACAGCATGAAACCCTCAGGTGGTCTGATGAAATAGTTTAAAGGTCTTGCATCAACATCAATGTCTGATGAGTGGGGAGAGGCATACTGGGTATTGATTAACTTTTGCATCTGGCTTGTATTGAATCTTCAGGCTCTGTGAATGAAATCCTGACTTCAGTTAATCAGCCCCAAATGTCTACATCTTCCTGCAAGACCCAAATCTGAAAAGTTATAATGTTATACTATTATTAAGTGCACCAAGCACAGACCCTCAGTGGCCAGCTTACACCTAGAAGTGGTCCAGGTAGTGCCAGGTTGACAGGAAAAGGCAGGAAGCTATGAAAAGCGCTCCCAGAGTACCTACCCCAGCTCTCCCTGCTGCTCTGCTCAATGGAGACACTCAGGCTCCGAAGCAGCGTGCTTACCATGTTCCAGTGAAATCCCTCTTGCTTTCCCCCTTTGCATGAAAAGCCCTGAAAAGTTTCTCTTAGGAATTCAACTTATTTATTACCTTTCAACATGAGTTTTTTTATTCCGTTAAATACAAGTAATAAGTAATGTCGCTACAGCAAGGGGAAAAAAAAAAAAAAAAGACACTAAAGACACTCCAGCTGCCTGAAAATACTGAGAAAGAAGTAAAAAGGACTGAAAGTGTTTTCTTAAATTGCATTCATGGCAATGGATCCTTGTGCATACTATCATGGGTAACATAATGCAAATTGCCAAGGCTGACAAAGCTGCTGTAGAGCCAGAAGCTTTTTGCTTTCAATCCTCAAGTGAAATGGAGATTGATCTCAGCTCCCAGCTTAGTAGTTAAACAGATTTTGCCAATCTTTGTTTCTTATCAAATGAAAATAAAAATTTAAATGGCACATTCCTTTGTGATAATGTAGAAAGGTGAATATATATAAATTTGAAATATAATCAAATTAATTACTCTAAATAGATACATAATATCAAGTAAATATATAAGGTCATTAATTGGTTTGGCTTCTTACTATAATGAAACTGTTTGCAAGGATTAACAGATCCTTTCTGAAACACTGAACTCTGACACAATGTTTACATTTCCATATATTTTTAATGATCACATAGTTTACAATTTGAATAAAACAGCAGCATATGCTTTAGCTGTATTAAATGCTGAAAAAATTGAACAGTAAATGTGGAATAAATTATATTGTAAAGTTAGTTAATATTGGCAAGTCCCTTTAATATGCCACATCACTTTAGCTTTAATATGACAGGACATTGTTAAAATGAAATGCCTCTTTTTATTAACTATAAAGTAAAAATGTTTAGTAGAAACTCCAGGGGAAAAAGCATAAGCTGGACACAAATGTCTTCATTTTGTTTAAAAATGAGAAAGAACATTTATACTTTCTAATACAAATAGAAGCATTTCCATGGCTTGGTTTTGTTGCAGGATTTATTTTTTCAAGCGCAAGTGGAAAATTATTTTATTTAGATCTGCTTTCAGAGCCGGGAAGAGAACTATGCAATAATAAATGCAGCATACACCGGCTATACTTTGACAGCTTGAATGGGCTTTGTAGTTTCACTGAAGCATCAGGAGTAAACCACTGGAAAAGTACTGAAAAGCCAGTTTCTTTAGCAGCAGCCTATATGTGGAATTATTTTTCTAGTGTAATAGTGTAATGGTAGATGATTCCTTTAATTTTAGAGTTATCCAATGCAGCTTAGAAATAATTTTCAGTATGTGACCAGGAGACTTGCATGTTTACAACACTCCATGGACAGACTTTAGTAAAAAACTGTCTAGCTAACACTTCTCTATTGATGAAAGACATTCTTCTCACCACGTCTCCTGGCTTTTCTAGTTCCACCCTTTGATTGCTAGTTAGAGGGAATGCTTCAAGGAGGAAATAAGGAAGTCTAGGACTCTGTTCATTCTCTTCTGAAACTGCCAAGCAGAACTTGACATCAAATATGTCTTTCAAAGAAATGACATTTAACCAAAAGCTTGGTCTGTAATGGGATACTATCTAAATCCTATAATGGAAGTAATTTACCAGATTGGTTTGGAGGCGTATTAAGGCAATATAGAAACCATGGTCTGCATCGCTGATAATGTTATCCATGCACTTGCTAGTCCATTAGCAAAGTGATTCATCTGAGAGCTGCAAAAGGGCCAGAGCACTCTCCCAAACATACAAACATCTAGACAAAATAGATCACAGAAGCAACTAAGCAGCTGTTCCCTTTCCTGCTATACCTGCTGGTGGTGTATAATGGAGCAAATGGCCATTAGGGTTCCTGCTTTTAACAAGATTGTATGTGCCTCTTTGAAAAATGTCTTTTGAGATGGATGTGTTTTCCTAGCAGATATTACATGTAGCTTCAGTCCCCAAGCTTGCTGTTCAGTTAAGGGCAAAGCTCAAACACAATATGCAGCAGCAAACTACTGAACTTAACCTGGCATTAGCCAGTATTAGAAAGGCACGCTCAGATAACTTCATCAGGGAGAGGTTATTTAACGGACTGTATTCTCTGTCTCACATAATCACTGAGATTATTTCTTTCTATCTCTTCTTTGTCTTTCCCACCCCAAACTAGACTGCAGCTGTGAAAATGCCAGCTGCCTTGGCAGGGGCAGGCACAGCTTCAGGCTTGAGACTGCTGCTAGAAGGGGTGTGCAATGGCCCCCCCTGAAGCCTAAAAGGATTATGCCCAGATGGGAGCAGGGTCAATGGCTGCATCACCGCTTTCCCTGCAGGAATAGCATGCAGGTTATAAGGTCAGTGTGCAATTCAGCTGTGCTTCAGGGGTAAGGAGCCTGACAGAGACTGTTTTCTTTCAGTGCCAGCATTATAACCAATTGTGTCAGTGCAATATGAATTTGTGTGTAATACAATAAACAGGTTCAATTTGTTCAAAGTGAGGACTTTTTAAAGGCACAATCAGAAACAAGAACAGTTCATCAGCCTGACTATTTCATAAAAGTCCACTTCAAATACATATAAATAACAATGCTCAAATAATCCCTGAAGTGCCTGTAATTTATTAAGTCCCCCTGACTATCACCATCCCTATGGTCAGGCAGAGATAAGTGGCTTAGTTCTGGATATGAGCATCTGAACTTATACTTCACTGCTCAAATTCATACCTACTGAATTTGACTCTATCGCCATGTCAGCTATCTAAATTTGCTATGGTTTAACCTAGCCAAGGTACTTTAGGTGAAAAAACAGCTTAGGGGGGATACAGATGTTCTTCATGTTTGATAGAGAGGAGGAACCGCCTCTAGTCTCCTGGTGATATTGTTGCTGTTCATAACTATTTGTTTCCAACTTGATTCCAAGAAACACTGCCTCATTTGGCATGGCCAGAGTGCTGATTCTCACATTATTTGGTTTTGTTCTGCCTGTCTCTGTTTATCTGCATGCCCCCAGTAACTCTGACATTAGTTCCAACAGTGTAGGCAGTTTTGTTTTCTGCTTTTCACTGAACAAAACAGGTATCAAGCTGCCTTCATCAGCATTTCTCCACAGCAGCGTTAAATACAGATATTCTGTAATACAGATATTCTGTAAATACAGTATTCTACATTGCTTGACATTCGTTTTCTACCAACCACTTGTATGGCTGATAGTGAAAGCTTTCTTGTTTAATCTTTCCTTTTACTGCTAAAAATTTGTATCTACTAAATTTAGGCCTATTGTCAGCTATTACTGTGTCGAGTATACAATATCTAGATAAAATAGATATGCTCAGTCTCCACTTTGGTGTCAGTATCTTCTTACACTGCTTTCTCTTAACAGCAAGAGGTGCCTCTACCAAAACAAGTAAATCTCTGCCTAGTTTGATCCAGGAAAGTTTTGCTTTGCCACCAGACAGACCCTTTTCAGTTGTTTGGGTTTATAACTTTATCTTATTTCTTCTCTTTCTGAATACTGTGTGCAGATTTGACTGTTGCTCTTCGTTACAGTGTTTGCAAATTCTCATTCTGCTTATTGTAAAGTCTGCCTTTGATTTTGTGTATTTTTCCCCACTTGCTCCTCGCCTGTAGCATGGGATCATCTGTAATGTTGGGGTACCATTCACTGGCCTTAGGCTGGATTAGGTTGCCTTTCTGAACATGAAAATGCTGAAAGTTGTATGCCAGATTCTAAAACAAGGCTTTGCCTATTTTGAGTCATCTGGTGATTTAGGCCATGTCAGCTGCAAACGTAGCCAGTGACCAGATTTGAGCAGAATGAAATCTGTCAATCCACAGTGGTGCTTAGGTCAGGTGCCATCAAGGCTGAGATGTGCCCTTGACATGAGCTTTCCACAAAGGCAGGTGCCCACTGGTCACTTGCTAGGACACATGTTGGGTAGGAGTCCTTTTCAAGCCAGCCCTCCAGAGAACAACACCCAGAGAGGTTGCTAGCCATGTTAGCACCCATGATCTTAACCTAAGGACAGTTTTGAGGTCTTTGTCTCTGTTTCAGCTCTGGAAGGGCTTTTAAAGGCTGTCTACTGTTTGAAATTGCTTGGAGCACTAGCTACAGTGTATTGAATACACACCTGAGGAGCCTGTAGTTTAGACAGTTAGGATGGCCAACTAGCTGAGGCACCACTTCAGGGTAAGCTAACCCTCAAGGAGGAGGTTTCTCAAACCTGCAAGGTTATTGCCAGTTACTGGTTACTGTCTGAGATCAAGCTGAATGCTTTGCATCTTCCCATAGTTTCTGCCCTGAAAACTCAACTTTGGTGTCAGATAGCTCTTGTGAGTGTCCTGCTTGGTAGGAGCTCTTATGCAAAGCTGCAGCTGGTTCTCCTCGTCTTCTGTGGGCTTTCCTTAAAAATAAAACTTCTCATTGAGAGATATGTCCTCATTCAAGGGTTGCAGATGATTTTCCCTGAAGTCAGTGAAAGAGGTTTCTTTCCTGAAAAAATGCCTTTGGGTATAAAACTTCCCAAAGACATGGAAAGAAAATTTTCATTGCACCTCTAGAGAAGTTGAAAACAATGGGCTCCACCATCTGCCCAGTGTTCATTCAGGAAGAATGCCGCAGTCTTTATTTCTCATACTCAAAGATTCTCACCATCAGTGCTGCTGTCAGTTCCTGTATATGACCAGCTGATCTAGTCCAAGGCTTCTTCTCATTAGCACCAGCAGAGCTGAGTTAAAAGGCAGAGGAAGGACATGCCATGGAATGCAGGGCAGCTAGGGAGAAGATAAAGGGCTGATGGGGTCAGGGAATTAGTGAACAGCAGGGCTGTGTTCATCTCATGGTCTCGAGCAGTTTGCTTCCCTGGTGATGCCCAGATCATTTTAAGTGAGGAATATTCCATGCAGGATCCAGGAAGGGTCAGAAAGAGAAAAGGCTAGTCACTTAAAGATAACTTGTCTCTTCTGTAACTAGGGAGAAAGGAGAGGGTAGAAGGAGGCTGGTTTATGTGGCTATTCTGGATTTTCATAGCAAAGGTCACCTCAGAGAGGCAACCAGACCGGAAGAGGATCAAAAGAGCAAAACTGTCCTTCAGCCACCCCAAAGGACAGTATGCCCTTCAATGTGCTCTTGCACTGTGTCCCCATGACATGGGCTTTTTTCTGCGTTTAGGGGTTTCAGGGCTAAACCCCAAGGGACAGATTTGATTTTTCCCCTCTCTCCCCATCCCTCTTCCCCCACAGGGAAAAACTAAGCAGAGGGAGCAACAGGTAAACAAAGAGGGGCTTGCACAGAATTGGAAGTTAAGAATGTAATTTTAACAGATAACAGAAGATATTAAGGGAAAAAGGGATATACAGAAAGGTTTAGGGAATTGAGATATATATATATATATATATACAAAACCTGGTCTTGGATGGTGATGGATTTTCCCCATAGCACGTGTATGCAGGCTCTGCTACCCCTGGGATAAGCAGGAACCAGCACGATGCACGAGCAGGAAGGGGAAAAGGGCTGAACAAGCTTCCTGTCCGCTTTTATATAGGGGAAAGCAGGAAAAGGAAGGGAATACATGACCCTCTGACCCCACAGGGTCCTAGACTCATTACCTCTTCCGCTTTTAACCCTTAAACCACAAGAGCTTTGCACCTGCCAGAGAACTTTTCTGCCTGAGTAACTGAGGGAAAAGTTTCTCAGTGCTGTCGGGATATTCTAAGCACCCATCTGGACTGTGGAGTTCAGAGCCACACATACATTCACTGATTTACAGACAGACACCCTTTTTCAGCTTGTGTCAGCACCTATTTCTTTTCTCTTTGAAAGGCAATGACCATTTTGAAATGTTTCCATTTCTGAGCCTTTTTCAGTATCAGGATTTCTACAGAGAAGATTAAAAATATTAATTGAAATTAATTCTATTGCATGTATTTTGCCATCAAAACAAATAGAGTTAGGTCAGATTTCTGGGAAATAGATATTCTGATTTATTTTAGCTGTCTGGGCAATGACTTACTGGCTGTTCACAAATGAATGATTTTCAGTTTGAGGTACTAGTGGGAATTTCTCATTACAGTCACAAGTCAGGGAGGGAATTTATATTCTTAAACATACTGATATTAACCAACCTCAAACCCTGCCTGTATCGATATTAGAGAAATACAGCTGACAGCTGCCTGTAGAGATCCTCTTTCACCAGCAGCCTCCTACTTCTACAGGGCCTAGTGCTGTCTGAAGCACTGCAAGCACAACCCTACAGTACTGTGCTGGGAAGCCACCTCTCATGAAAGAGGGCTACAAGCCCTTTGTCAGCTGTGCAGGCACACCCAAACCAGTAGCTAGCACGTGTGAACTAGTTAAACTACTGCTATGAGATTGCTTTATTTTTCCCCTCCTCCTCCTCTTCAGAAAAAAAAAAATAATTTTTTTAATCCACTAGGTAGTAATGACAAGATGTAAATTTTATTCAAATAAGCAACAGGTGTAATTGCAGCTGTAGGCCATGATTTACTGTGCAGCACTGGTTACTGTAAATAATACAACATTGTGTGTAAGGTTTATGTTTAGCTGCTGACACCTAGATCTGTGAACTGTGAACACTATGAACATGCTGGCATTAGCACGTGGCAGATTTTTGACAATGCAACTGTTTCCAAATGTTGTGTGATTCCACTCTAACTTTTAGGTGCTAAAGTGCATGCATTTCTCCGCTGTAGATTTCAATTAGATTTCTACATGCATTGGCTCTGGAGGCCAAATGATTGCTCTTGTGGTTAAATAGGAGGGTTTAGATAATCACAAGTTTTCCAAGGCTGAGCTTATTTTCATTTCCAAATTATATTTGAAGTATAATAACTAACTCAGAGTCGTTTGTTGTTGTTGAGACAGCCAAATTAATGACCATTGTACTGATGGTCAGTTACCACCCCGTGGAGAGTCACCACATATATGTGCATTAAAACATGTATTACATATAAGCCTCCTTTGTGAAATATGGCTACTTAACTGAACTTCAACCATTGAAGAGCTTTCGAATTGTTATTGAATGTGTATTCGTACTGATTTGATAAATTCAGCCTTATGCTCTGTCTGTAGTTTACTATAGTTTACAGTACCTATAGAATTAAGTAATTTACTTTTTTTGTGTTCTGTAACTTTTTGGATAATTTACTTTGGTAATTCCATTTATTTTTTTTTTTAATTATTTTTTTTTAATGTATGATCTGAGTGACAGGTAGTATTTCCTCCTCTCTTTTGGAAAACTTCAGTATAACTGAGTGGTTGTTTCTTACCTTTTGACAGAAGATCAAACAGCCCAACCACTGCTTAGAAAGGGCTGTAGTGAACCATGTAGAGGCCATAAATCTCTGCTTATGCCAACAATAGGAACTGTTTCACGGTGAAGCTTCTGAGACCAGGGTCTTTGAATTACTGACTTGGAAGCAGCTGTAAAGGCTGGCCTGAGTTCTTCAGAAAGAATGTTTCCATCTGCCACAGAAGCTGCAGGGCAGTGCAGTGTTGAGATCCTATGCCTGAGTGCAGCAAGGCCACAGCAGAACAGTGATGGTCCCAAAGTCATGCATTTCTAAAAAGAGAAAAAGAGGATGTGTGCCTGGCAGCTGTGCACATGTGGTCCTTCCCCTCGCAGCCTGACCAGAAAGCATGAGCTGAACAGGAAGGTGACCCTGAGCTTATGCATCCCCCAACCTTACTGTCCCCAAATCTTTACTTTCTAGGAAGTCTCGCCTGCATGTCTTTCTGTCTCAGTAGTTTTTCTGCTTCCTTCTACCTCCGACCTCTCTCCCTCTGCTCATTCTTCTCTGCCCAAAACCTCCTCTCTGGCACTCGCAGTTCTTCTTGAAACCTTGAGCTTGCACCTCATTTCAGAGGCTTTCACCTTTCCCACTGAGGTGTGACTAGTGTCACCACTGTCCCAGCCCTACTGTGACCTCCAACTCATGCAGGGCTGGAAGTGCAGAGAAGACGAAGTGTCTGGGAGAAAGACAGAATCTGGCACCCACTGCTCTCTCCCGACTTTCACAAAAACCCCCACCCCTAGGCACAGGTCAGTTGCTAAGGAGTGACCTTACTGTAGCAGATCCAGGTTAGGAGGCGGAGTCTGCAAATGGAAAATCCATCCTTACTTAATGCTTTCGAGGACTGACCAGATGCTATTCCCTTATCGCACAGAGGTATGTGAAGTTCCTGACCTGTTTGGGATAGAAACCAGCAAAACCATGAAGCAAGTCTATCGTTCCCCTGAAACTGAAGTCTTGTGGGAAAGGATTTTTTTCTTAACATATTCTCTTGAAAAAGCAAGCAAAATCTTTCATAGTTCAATTCACAAAGCTTCTAACATAACTCTAAGGCTCACATTGTGATTTCTTTGCACTGGAGAACAGGTATTCACTGCAATCAGCTAGATATAATGAAACGTTGATGAAAATGGGCAAAGAGTTTGGAATCTGTCCCTCCCCTTGCACAAACAGGCAAACCAGACTTGAGAAATGCAAAAGTTAAAACTAAATTCTTAACTTGCTGTTATTTCCAGCAACAACAGCATTCAGAATAATCCCAAATGCCTTCAGAGGGTCATTTCAGATAAGCAACCAAAAGTTCATTTGATGTAATCTGAAAAGTTTATCTAAACTTCTTGTGTCTGCATAATTGAGTTTGAAATCTTGCAAGAACAGGCTTGTTCTCTGACTCCATATAATATACACCATATCTTCTACACGTCTGCAGTTTCCAAAATGTTAATCTCCAATGACCCAGATTAAGTAACAACATTTGCCATCAAACATAACACGTGCTCTGTTCAAATGTGGCATTCCTGCTATCTTTGTAAATGGGATCACCACAGCATAAGCGTGGAATGAAGATTTGAGTGCAATAACCTTTTATGCTTCTTGATTTAAACAATATCTTCTGATGTCCTGCACAACACATAATACCAGGTTTCAAGTGACTAGTTTTAATCAGCTGATCAATGTGATAATCAAACTTTGGGCTTGATTCAAATACCAAAGCATCAAGTGTTGTATTCAGCTTCCAACACTCAATTCATATTAACCTTGTCTGTTGTTTTGTAAAGTTTATTTTTCCCAAATTCCCTATGCAAACAACATTGTAGTGTTTTGTCTCAAAGCGCTTAGCACCAATTCATTTCTTCAAACCCGCACATCAATAAAGTTAATCATACCCTCATCTTACAAGGATACAGCTCTTTTTGTGCTAAGAGGTCTGTATTGATGCACAAGTGCTATACCGAGGGGCTAAGAATTCTTCGTTCTCTGTGCCTCCTGTGGGCGTTGTCCTGAATATCAGTACATTTTAACTGGATATTTAGGGACTGAGATATCTCTCAAATGGGCATAAGAGCCTGCCAGGTCCTACTGGCTGGTGGAGGTTTCTGCCCTTCATTAAGCAGCATTGTATTGCCTGTGCTTCCAAGAGAGCTCCTGGAGAGTGTTGTTCACCAGCTGAAGCGGCGCCTGATGGAAAAGGATTGCCAAGGGCCAGCCAACAGAGCAGAGCAGAAGGTTGGTTATTCACAGGGAGAGGAGGTGCAACCGAGGCTTCAGCCTGCAGACCTGCTGCCTTGCCTAGCTCAGTCAGGCAAGCCAGCTAAAGAGCCCGTTTTGTAACACCCAAAACTGGCAGTTCTTCCAGTGCTTATGTCCTACTCATGCTTGTTGTCATTCATGTA
>WEIS01050407.1:963-15176 GCA_013389965.1 Todus mexicanus | reverse complement strand
CAGGATGCTGTTGGCCTACTTGGTCTCATCTGCAAAATTCTTGAGGATGTCCTCCATCCGCTCATCCAGATCATTGATAAAGATATTAAACAGAACAGGCCCCAATACTGAGCCTTGAGGAACACCACTTGTAACGTGACACCAACTGGATTGAACTCCATTCGCCACCACTCTCTGTACCCAGCCATTCAGCCAATTTTTTATCCAGTGAAGTATATGTCTGTCAAACCAAAGCTTTAGAAAAAGCTTTGCTAAAGTCCAGGTAGACAACATTCAATGCCTTTCTCTTATCCACTAAGTGGGTCATCTTGTCATAGAAGGAGATCAGGTTAGTCAAGCAAGACCTGCTTTTCATCAGCTCATGCTGAGTGGGCTTGATCCTGCTGTCCTGTTGTGTTTGGGTTGTCCTGTATGTGCCACGTAATGGCATTCAAGATGATTGCTTTATAAATTTCCCTGGCACCCAGGTCAGACTCACAGGTTGGTAGTTCCCCAGGTCATCTTTCCAACCCTTCTTGTAGATAGGCATCATATTTGTTAACCTCCTGTCAACTGGAACCTCTCTGTTTAGCCAGGACTGATGATATATGATGGAAAGTGGTTGGAAAGCACTTCTGCCAAATCTCTAAGTTCCCTTGGGTGGATGCCACCTGGCCCCATAGACTGGTGTGCATCTGTGTGGTGCAGGAGGTCGCTAATCATTCTCTAATTCACTTCAGCTGATTCTGAACAGTTGGTATCCATATTATTAAATTCTTAAAGTCTCCAGAGAGAGTATGGAGTCCCCTAGCTTGTCTTTTGAGAATGGCCTGTGACCCATACTAACTCTTAAGAATTTAAAAGAAATTGTTTGGGAGATTGCTGGTGAGTGAAAAACAGAAGTCATTCTAGGAAAAAATTAAAACAATTTAAAACATTTAGCCGTATGTATGTATAATCAATAGAGTTACAGCACTCAGGAGTGCACTTGGTACTCTTCAGTGGAGATCACACAACCTTCTAGCAAACTGTTGCTTGCACAGAAAAGAGTGCAGCCTGTAATAATTCTTGATGTATCTCATGATATCTCACATCAGACAAACACACTTGGGGTCTACAGGATATTTGGAGGGAGTGTCTTCTAAGTTCAGGACTAAAAGACATAGTGACTTTGGTACAGAAATATTGTAAAGCTATAATTGCAGAGGGATATTTTCATTATTGAAGACAAGATGGACTGTGGTTATATAGATTCCTACTGAAGATCTCCCACCTTACCAAGCAGATTGCAGGGAGACAAATAACTGGATATATTGTCTAAGGCAGAACTATGGTCCAGAAAAGTGCAATAAATTTGATCTCATATTAAATAGCAAAATGGAAAACTAAAGTTGTGACTGTATTCATAGAGGTATACAGAGAGGCAGTGCTAGGGAAAATTTGGCATTAGAGATTTAAATCATGCTATAAAACAGAAAAGCACAATTATCGCTTTTTAAAAATTGAAACAGTTTAATATTAAAATTAAAAATTAGAAAGACAACATTTAGCAGTGAAAGAATAAAATATCTTATGGCTGAAATAATTATGGAAATAAAGGAAAACCAAAATGCAGATTACTTGGTTAATAGTTTGTACTGCTAGCTTTCAAACAATATCTATAAGTTTAGCATTAGAACATTTTCAAGAGGATTTAAAAGGAAAAACTTGAGATATTGTTATAGTCTATGCAGCAGAACTTTCTCTTTGAGAGAATCTGCTGTCACTGTACTGTAGTATATTCTAGATTTTACAATGTTACTGGAAGTTCAGAAAAAAGGTAACAAAAGTATCAGTAAAAATGAATTAGTAAGTATAAAGAATTCAGAATGTGTAGAAGAGTGAAACTCTAACAGTATACAAGTATTTTTACAGTGTGTATTACAAGGTTTTATAGGGTTGTTTGTGCTGTAATTACCACCCTGAGTTTATTATTGGTTGTAATTTTTGGTTACTACAATAAAGTTAACTGCATTTGTCATTTTGCTCGATTGAGTAATAGATAATTAGACTCTAGGAAGGACATTTCTTATAGCAATACAGGGTTATATAATGAAAATGGTTGTGAAATATTTCCCCATTATTTTCCTTCCTTGTTGGAGTACAATTTCTTGTTGTTGCTGGTTTTTTTCCTTTTTAAGAAAAAAAAAGTGAAAATTGGTTTGTTCCTGCTTTTGTGAAAAAATCAAGCAAATATTTCTAAATATTTCTTATTTGGTCCTTTTTTCTTTTCTCCCTCCCAAAAACCACAAGTCTTCTCAAATACTTGTTTAATTTAAAAATGAGAACTAATACTTAAACATTTAATCTGCTGGATAATATGAGAAAGATCTATTCAATGGAAGTTTTATACAAGTTATTAATTTGTTGATTACAATTTCTGTTTGAAATGTATTCTGAACGCATTCCTTACAAATACATTTAAACAAATTTTTACAATAAAAAATGCTATGTATGCAACTAAAACAGTGACTGCGATTGTGAATAGAAATCAAGGACAAAGACAAAGAATAATGTTAGATTCAAATCTGAATAAGAAAAAATAACTAGTCATCCTTCAAGCTATAAGCTCATGAGAGTCTCGTCTCTCTCTTGCCCCTTCTCTTCTGACCTTTTCACCATTTTGGTTTTCCGTAAGATCGAGCTGCTCACTCAGCCTCAGGACTCTTCCTCGTTCGGTTTGGCCTTGGCAGCTTCAGCTTTGCCCTGAGGCCTCCAGCTCGGCCTCAGGCCCCAGTTCAGGCCTTGGTTGGGCCCCAGGTTCTGGGCCACATCCCTGACTCCAGCTCCCGGTTCCTGTCTGCTGCTGCGCCCTTCCACAGCACCAGTGGTGACGGTGACGTATTTACTATCGGGGGGTTGGGTTCAATACTGGTTTTGTACATATTTGTATATATTTACCTTTTATTATTACTGTTATTATTATTTTCATGTTTTAGTAAAGCTGTTCTAGTTTCCTTTCCTAATTGGTAAGTCTCTCTCCTTTACTTCCTTTCTTCTCTTTTTGGGTGGGGAGGGGAAGAGGGTGTTCTGTTGCAGATTTTGGGGGGTGCCCTGACCCCAAACCGTGACATACATATATAAACACTTTTTACATACATATGAAGGCAATCTGCATAATTTTATCAATTCCAACCATAGCTACGACAGCTGTAAACTTTGTCCTCTGGCTACCATGACACAGGTAAAGATGGAAGGTGGAAACAGGTTCTTGCTAGCAGAAAAAACATTACACCAAGCAACACCCTTTTGGCAATAAGATTGATAGGGTGATGGAAAAGGATTTTTTTTCTTGACCTCCTATTTCTTATGTCCTTTCCGTCAATGGAAAACATGCTTTGGAACAAGGAAAATATTTATTTATTGGAATTTTTTCAGCTCATTATGATTTTCGTAATAGTATTAGAATCCTGAAAAAAATCTGTATTCCATCTCTTAAGGTAAACATGTAGAATAAATTCCAGCTTTTTTTGAGAGTATGGATAAATTACCATAACTTTTATTCTCAACTTCTGTCTTATCCTGTTACCTTTTATTTTAAATACTTACTTTTGTAAGTGTTTATTGTACTAAAGTGATAGATGCCCCACAGTACATTCTTGATCCCTCATAAAATCCCTTTAGTTGACTGCAGGTTTTGGCTGGGATAGAGTTAATTTTCTTCATATTAACTTGTATGGGGCTGTGTTTTGGATTTGTGAACAAAACAGTGTTGATAACCTAGCAATGTTTTAGTTACTGCTGTGCAGTGCTTACAGAGTCAAGGCCTTTTCTGTTTCTCACACCATCCCACCAGTGACTAGGCTGGAGGTGCTTAAGATGTTGGGAGAGGACACAGCCATGACAGCTGACCCCAGATGACCAAAGGATACCCCAAATCATATGATGTCATGCTGGGAGAAGAAAAGAAAGGAAGGGATGTTCGGAGTGATGGTGTTTTGTCACCCCAAGTAACTGTTATGTGTAATGAAGCCCTGCTTTCTTGGAGATGGATGAACATCTGCCTGCTGATAGGAAGTAGTGAATTAATTCCTTGCTTTGCTTTGCGTGAATGTGTGGCATTTGCTTTATTTATTGAGCTGTCTTTTTTAGTTCTCTCATTGTTACCCTTTCAGTTCTCTCTCCCATCCCACTAGGGTGTGAGTGAGAGAGCAGCTGTGCAGTGTTTAGTTGCTACCTGGGATTAAACTACCACATTCACTTGGCTACAGGTATCATTAATGATCCATGAGGCACAGCCAGTGCAGGAACCCTGGGACAGGGTTTGTCCCTTAATATATGGATTTGTTGGAAAGATTTTTGGTTGGATTTTTTCCTGCTATTTTTGTTGCACATTTCTTACAGCCATTAGTATTGAATAATTGTCACAGTTTGCTATCTTGTCCTCATTTAGGTATATTTCAATCAAAACAGTGACTTAATGGAGATGTTGATACATGCTGATGATGATATAAACCGGCATTACTAGACAAAATTAAATTTAAATCAGCTGAGAACTTGGCCTTGATTCTGCAGGTGAGATTTAGTATTGTTCTCCAGATGGTTTATACCATTCTAAGAACAGAACACAGCTGTAAACCCAGTTTAATGTTTGTCATTAAACCAAATCATAACTACTTTATGCACAAAAGCAACCAGAATCCTTACAGTAAATCAGTGAATCTGTCCCTCAAGCTTACAAAGACAAGACCAAATCACACTCTTCCGTAAATCGGTGTATTTTGTTTCTTTCTTTTTCCTTTCTCATCATTAATGTAGAGGGACTGGGAACCCATTGTACCAATTATCAACTTCGTCTCTGCACAGTAAACAGGTGTTTTTGCTGTAGTCATTTTTGGTGTGTCCTATATACATCTGAGGCAGATGAGTGGTACACTCACTCAACGGTACCTGGGATTGTACGATAATCTTCTACAACACAAACAGAAGACTACTGCTCTTGTATGAAAGGGACAGACCTCATTACTGTTATAACAGACCTTTGCTACCTAATTTCACACCAAAAGAATAATCTTAAATCTTCCAGTCCTTTAACCACTCAAACAATATATCTCTAAATCTCTTTCTAGATTAGGGTGATACAAATTACATGACTTTTCATCAGCTGGTTGTATTTGACCCAGCAGACCAGGAGATCAAAGAGGACACTTCCTCATCTGGTTAATCTAGTTCAAGAGTTCATAGTGCATGCTTCACTACTGCCTTTGATCACTTCTCAACAGTTCCTGGCACATCGCAATAAACATATGTACGAAAGATTTAGTATAACTTTTGCTCAAACTGAATCTGAAAGCTGCAAAATTAGTGATGCTGACACCTTTCATTATTAGCTTTACAGCAACGGCTTAGTGCCTTCAAAAGTTTTATAGTGCCATCAAAAAGGAATGAGATTGACTGAGCAATCTGAATGGCAAATGATGTTCCTGTAGCAGAAAAATAACAGAATGATCGAAAAGACCAGTACAATTAGTTATGTTCTTATGTTAGATGGGTGGAAACATTCCAGTTCCAAACTGAACAGTGATGCTAACAGAATTCTTCCCCAGGCACTCAGCAGTGGTCTTTGGAATTTTGCTTCACAGGACTGTATGAATCAGAAATCCATATATTCAATGTAATAATATTGTGTTAATTGTAGGTCAAAGAAGGCTATAGAAATGACATATCACTTTTTGGTTTTACGAGAGGCTAGTATGTTCACATTAGATTAAAATAAAACAAAATGCAATTAAACACACTTTGGTTTCTCTGTAGGTGAAATGAAGTCTTCATGGAGAGTGAAAATGTAAGTTACATGTCTTTGATATTTTATGATAATGAGGACATGTAATACCCATGGGCATGGGTGAGACTATAGATCATGTAACATAATGAGTTTCAAATGCACATTGCAAAATAGTGTTCTTCACATTACCTCACCATCTATCTAAATGGAAAAGCTCATTGTTATCTTAAACTTCCTAGAGGAAACACTGTCTTCCCTTTATGCTCTTACTTTACTTGTTTCCTCTCTGTACATTAGAGATGAAAACAAATAATTTAAATTAACAAACTGACAATAAAAAAGGCCTGTTCTGAATGCTGCCCGCAGGTCTTTGAAATGATGAAAGCGCTTTGCATTATAAGATTGCTCTAGTCTCTGAACATGAATCCCCGTTTGAAAGATTGAAAATCTCCCTGAAGTCTGAAGCACTTAAATAATTTAGATTAAATTTAAATTGTGCTACACTTTACAAGCCCAGAACCATAGTCACATCTTCACTGGAAAGCTTATAAAAATTTGAAATGCTCCAATAATTTTAAATCTTGTAGAAGCCTAGTACCTTCCAAATTAAAGTGCTAATAAAAAAATTAGCACTGAAATTCAAATCTCTATGTGCAGTGTAGGATGATTTAAAATTATTGAAGCTTTTCAATTTTTTATGAGATCTCTGTGTAGAAGTGACTCAAACAGCATTTTTAGTACAATGGAAATAAGTTAGAAAAGAAAACAAAGAAAAACTGTCATCAGTGTAACAGTGTAGTATAAGGTCCTTTCCAGGGTTCTAAAGAGAAGACCTTCGAAAAAACAGCTGCATATTGAAAAATAAAGCAGATACAGTCTTACATTTAAAATGTTTTAGTAGAACTCAGGACACACCAATTTTAGAGTCTGATTTTGTGCAAAATATTTCCTTTCTTATTTAGACAGTAAATTTATTGGGGAAAGAACTTTATTTTTCATGGCTGATAATCATCTAACTAAATGCAGACATCTACCATGTCAACATCTATATCTAAGCTAGTTATCCCAGTACTGTTTCATAGTGCAGAGAAATATATTCTTTTCAAAGGCAGTTCATGTAACTGTAAACTCCTACAATAAGGTATAGATAGGAATCACATCCTATTAGTCTCCATTGACAAATAGGGGGATCCTAAATTCCCTAGTGTAGCTATCAACTGCAGTATCTAAAGTTGTGGGAAATGAAGCCAACTTGTTATTTTCTTGTCTAATTGTTAATATTTCCAGGTTTTCCTGCAACACCTATTATTAATAGCTGTAAAAATTTCAAATAGATAAACTTTAATCATCTGAATCAACAAATTTTAGGCAGTGACTATCATAAGAAACCTCTCAGTAAGATGTTCACGGTTATATTTCTGTAGTGAAAAGAAGAAAGAAAATATGTGGCTCATCTGTATCTAATTAGATGGCTTTTTTCTTTCCATAATGTTCACAGTAAAGAGAACTAAAGAAATAAACATATCAGATATTGGGTACACTTTCAGTATGAATGATTTTCTTACAGAAATAATTACAGGAGAACATAAAGAAAACCCAACCACTTCCAATGACTTCATTCAATCTCACAGACTCCTCACATTGACCTACAATGGTCACTATACAGTTTTGCTTCTGGCTATCTGAGGGACCATTTTCTAGTTACTTTATTATAGATTCATTCAGTAATAGCTGTAGCACTTTTGGTAGTTGTTGCTAGGTCTAAGTGCCTAGGGGCTGAATTTTCAAGTGGTGTTTTTGTTTTGTGGTTTGGTTTGGTTTTTTCATATCAAACTCACTATTTCTTCGGTGTGGTGGTTGTTGCAAGTGTAACTTTATTCTGCTTAAGGAGTAAACCTAATTTTTAAATATATTTGGGTACTGAGGATTGTTATTACTTACTTGTCCTTATACTGAAGATTAAGTATATGCATTTGAATGTATTTGAGATTACAAAAAAAGCACAAACAAATAAGCAAAAGCACTTAAGAAATAAATCTATAATTAATCCCATTTACAATGATCGTATGTGTGAGGGACATGGGGAGTCGGTAAACTATATTTTGTCAAATTAACAGGAAGGGAAAACCATTTTTGTCTTAACTATTACCATGTCTTCCCTTATGGTGAAGATTAAAATGTCTAAGGATAGAAACAACAATAAAAAAAAATATATGAAATGTTTATTCATTGAAATGATGATTTCTTAAATTACTTAAAGAATGTGTGATTTAATTTTTTTTCATTAACTTAGAATTCAATGGTCAATTATTGCAAACACAAGTTCTTGAGGTAAAGAATACTTACAGAGCAAAATACTAAAAATGCAACAGCTAAAAATGGAAATAAGAGGGGTTTGAAAGTTTTTGCTTTACATATGACCCTATTTACAAGAATATTAGCACAGGATTTAATAGAGATAGAATCAACCGTCTACAAGTTTTGTCAAATAATGGAATGCTTGTCTGCCAAAAAAAGTCTCAGTATCTGTTTTTGAACTTACTTTATCTTCTGTGGATTAATTACCTATTTGGATGCAACAGAGAGTGTATCATTTTAGCTTAGGAAGTCCGCCTATATAACATTTTTTTAGACTCATTTGATAATGAGAAAATAAATTATTTTCTTCCTAACATATTGGATGCCCTAGCCATGTTCTTATTTTTCAGTAGTTACAGATGGCCTGAAAAATGAATGCGTCAGAGTGTTACATAGTTTACTCCATCCTTATATATCCAGCTGAGAGGTCAGATATGCTCATTTGAATCCTCTGAATCTGCTGCAACTTGAGTGAGTAGTAACTTGACTGTGTAAGAAAAGAATGGAGATAGTATCTTCTGCTCTGCTGGAATAATTCATATTCAGAATATACTATCTGAGAATCTTTGAACCTCGTTTGCAGATGCTTAAATGCAAGGTGACCATAAGATGACCTTTCACAACACAACTTTATCATCCTGCAACCAGGTCCACAGAGGTACTGAGATGTTTAATTCTTCATATCCTGTTGCTTGCAAAGACGAACACATTCCCCACTACCCCCCTTGTTTAGGGAAGAATCAAGCAGTCACCCTCCCCAAACAGCTGGAATGTGAGCCTGCAGTCACAACAGAGCCACTGGTACTGAATTATGGGTGAACGGAACCTTTTCTATCCCTTTCTGTCCATTTCTAACTTTTTTCCTCCCTGACTTCCCTCCTCTAAAAACTACTTAATAAATTTTGTGTAGTTCCAAAGGTTACTTTTGAATATGGCATATCTTCACAGTCCCTTTTATTTCCTCCTTCTTATCATTTAGAAAGCCCAGGTTGTCTTTTTCCATAGTTGTGCCTGGTGTGGCCCTTAGTAGCTCAGGACTTTTGGTCTTTGCACCTGTCTCCCTTGTCTATCAGCTTCGTATCTCTCTGTTCTTGTTTCTCCCTCTACTTATTACTTCCTTTTACATTGAAAATGTCCTTGATCACAAAATCTTAGTGAAACAGACCTCTTACCTGCCACATACCCTTACTTTTACCATAGAAATATGGATTATAAAACCACCCACACTAGATGGAATAGATATTTTATCATTCATCTTTCAATGTATTTAACAAATAATTTCAGGGGGAAAAAAATACATACGTAATTGGAAAATTAAGATGCTTCTGTTTTCTGTTAAAATAAAAAATAATAATTATGAGATTTGGCTTTTGGGATTACAAGGTTACAGATTAGATATAATTCTACATTTAACAAACAATAAATCAGATCAGTAGACCATTGGGAATGAATCAGCACATCCAGACTGTTACACAGTATTATAAACAAAGAAGCACAAGCAATCATCTTTGCATGCATTTGAACTGCAGTAAGGACCTTCTTATTTGCTGTCATGGCAGGATTTACCAGACATTTGCTGATGATAGCTATTTATCAACTGACTAATAGGCTGCATAATTATGGTCAAATAAAGCTCACATATGTCTTGGCAAAGGGGGGATGCTGAGCTTTTTCTAAATATTTTTTATAAATTTGCATCTGAGACAATATAATATTAAATGCATCAAAACATTTTTGTAGTAGGAATAAAAAAACATAGTTCTTCACAGTTGCAAGTTCTCAATTTATTAAGCTCGGGAAACATTTTCAGTGTGAGACACTCACTCAATTATTTTTTTTTCCCAAATAACGTTTTTAATAATGCCATCATGAGGGGTTCTACTTCAGAGAGAGGAGTTGACATACCATGATATCAGAATAGCTTTTACTCTCAGAGTTAAATGTCCTTTAAAATATGAGATTTTGAGTAAGATCTAGTATACCAAAATTAAGTGGAATGTGTAAAATCAAAACTGTCTGCATAATGAAAGTATTTATGTTCAAGAAGAAAACAAGGTCCTTTGAATGCCTGGAGAAGGAGAATCTGCCACCTTAAATATAACTAAAGGGTAGAAAATTACCATCTGGATACTTCAGTTCTCTCCTGCATTGCAGTGTAGTGATTTAACTCTGAATTCTGAATATAAAATATTTTTTATCAGTTAATTTGTTTTGCATGTGAAATGATTAGTACTGCTACATTTTGCAAGTAACTTGGTCCACATACAAGATATTTATTCTCAAAGCAGACACTAGATGTAGTGTAAAGGAGCAAATTGGACAAGTTGCAGCCACCTTACCAAACATAAGTCACATTTCAAACAAAACAGTATATCAGTATGTAGGTATTCACAGAAAAGGAAAACTGTGGGAAGCAGGGAATTGTTGTGGGGTTTTTTTTAATGTATATGAGACATTTGGATTCTATAAAATTAGTTAATGAATAAGTGATTACTTTTAGTATCTGAAGTCTAGTCTGTATGAGTTCTGGCTGGGATTGAGCTTATTTTCTTCATAGCAGTCCCTATAGTGCTATGGTTTATATTTGTGATGTGAACAGTGTTGATAACCCAGGGATGTTTTAGTTATTCCTGAGCAGTGCTTATACAACATCAAGACCTTCTCTGTTTCTTATGTCACCCCGCCAGTGAGTAGGCTGGGCATGCACAAGAGGTTGGGAGGGGACACTGCTGGGACAGCTGACCGCAGCTGACCAAAGGGATATTCCATACCACATGATGTCATGCTCAGCATAGAATGCTGGAGGAAGAAGGAGGAAAGGACAGATATTCAAAGCCCTGACATTTGTCTTCCCAAGGAACTGCTACATGTGATGGAGTCCCACTTTCCTGGAGATGGTTGAACGTCTGTCTGTCTATGGGAAGCAGTGAATTAATTCCTTAATTTGATTTGCTTGTGTGAGCAGCTTTTGCTTACCTAATAAATTGTTTTTATCTCAATCCCCAAGTTTTTTCACTTTTACCCTTCTGATTCTCTCCCCCATTCCACTGTGGAGGAGAGAGGGGAAAGGCTGTATGGGGCTGAACTTTCTGTTGGGATTAAAACACACAACTGTCCTTCCACAATCGCTAACTGCTAGAACTTACTGGTCTGTCATCTTTCCCTTCCTACTTCTGTTCAAGATAATCTTATAGTAAATTAAACCAGATTGATCTAGTGTGGTCATATTCATATACTTAACTAGTATCAACCGTAAAAGCAAGCTGAAATGTTGGTTTATAATATGGTACGTTCCACATTAACCAGTGCAAAATTAATATTACAGATGTTGTATTTTCTTGAAATGTTCAAATTAGAACCTTTTTCTGCTTGGTGTTTGTTCTTGACACAGAACATGATAAACACAGTGTTCATTGCTCACTGTTTTTGTAAATGCTTTTTCCAAGGAAATGTATTTAGGGTCTCTAACAAAAGATTAGCACTGGTTGAGAAAAGAATTCCAAATATTTTTGTGAATTACATGTATTCAGTTTGCACCGTTGTTATCTATGACAGTCCTACTTTTCATTCTCCACAAGCATTCAGACATTTAATCAGAAATTTAATAAAAAAACCTCTTTCAAGTCTCATGCTGCTAGAACGTGTGAGAGCAGTGCAATGCCCATAATGCCCACATGCTGATCAGTTCTTCTTTTTCTGAAGTGTCCACATTAAATAAAACTACTTGGCATATTTCAAAACACATTTTCAAATGTTCATAGGTATCCTGCGGTACCAAGGAAAATATGATACTGCGCTTGCTGAGCTGCTAAGCTGCCATTGAATCTCATTTTATTGTTCCTAAAGCCAGTGATTTAAAAAGCGACAAATTTTAAAATTATTACTAGTACATCTGAAAGGCATAATTGTGTTTGATCCTATGGATCTACTTACATACTGCCAAACAATCTTTCTTAAGAATTAAATCTGATTTATATTGATACAAATGGAGACAGATTTTTCTTGTTGTTCAAATTACTTTAGTTTTAGAAACAACTCATAACAAGCTAGTGGAAAATCAAAGGAAAATTATGTCATTAAACTTCTAGTTTTTGTTCTCTACACTGAAATTTGATTTCATTCCTTAAAGATAAACTAAAACACCTAGAACATGAGATATTTTAGTCAATGTTTGCTAAAATCATATCAGGGAAATCTACAAATCTTTGCTTCTTTTCCTTCTTTTTTGAAATGTAATATTTGCTTATATCTATAGAGCTATAAATAATAACACTGTTTGTTACAAACCTTTTTATTCTAGTCATAGTCTTCTAACAGCTTAAAGTCAGCATAAGTTTTCAAGGATAATTACTATCACAATTTTTAATTAAATATACATATTATATATAAAATAAGAATCAGGTCTTTCTACCTTTTATTTGTCACATAGTGGTTTTGCCTTGGTGCCTATCTACCTTCAACTGTCATCAAATTTGTGCAATCACTCTAGTTTTATCATAGTGAAGGATCTGACCTCACCTTTTTCATTCAAATCCTGACTTAATTTTTAAATGAAATTGGGGTTTGCTCTAATACCCTGATCCCTGTCTTTGCACAAAATAAAGACATTTCACAAGCTCAGCATAACTGCAGTCTCTGCAAAAGATCTGGATATATGCCAATTTTAAATGGTGTTGAATCAGCAAAAATGTCTGAAGAATTGTGAACAAATTTGTCAGGAGATATCAGTCATAATCTTAGTTTAAATTTAGGATCACAGTTGCACTATATTACCAACAGAGTAAAAAGAGGCCAGGACACATATGTCCACTTGTCAAGCACTAAGCATTTGAAGCCAGGATGATTTCTCACTTGCATAAGCATTACATATGTATATAATTATATGAAGGCAAAGAGTTTCTAATTTCACTTTATCTTCCTTGTTTTTTACTAGATAGCAGTCGTTATAATTCAACTCTGGGAAAAAAAGAGGGTTATAGGAGTGTCTTTGCCTGCTGGTGGTTGATTTGTGATGCTCCTACCTGGTGTTAATTATTTTTATGAATAAGGAAACATAAAGCTGTGAGTAATTTAGATTAACTCAACAGAATGAAGGATGGAATAGGATAGTCATTGAAAGGCTTCGTTGGTAAAGTAAATTGGTCATCTATCTGCATCATTCAAAATGTATGACACTATTCAATTGTGGTCAGTCCAGGTTTTCATCATTATCTAAAGCTGTCCTTTTGGGTACACTGAGAGTCCTATGAGCCTTGCGTGCTGCTGAACATGTGAGCCCCTAGCTCATCATTAAACCTTATTAAGAGCAGCAGTCACTCCTCCAATTTTCTACTTTGCAGGGGATCCAACAATCTTTCTTAGAATATTGCTACTGGGCGCAGTAAATTTTATACCATGGACAGTATTTTCCACCAACCTGACCGAAGGAAATATATCAAAGTCTACTTTCTGATTTAATAAAATAGAGTATTTTAGCATTTTACATTCCATATTTTGGTGGGAACTGGAAACTTTAATGAAATTTATCTCCACTAAGCTGAAATATTTATAGATAGTGGAAAGTAATGCTTACTTTTGGGTGCTATTCATCTTGCTCTAAGGTAGATGTAAAAAATTTTGCTCTCTAAATGTCTATTTTTGTTCCTCCTTTTAAACAGAATCTAGAAAATTAGTTCAAATCATATTAGTGGTGTGCATTCATAAAGTATGCCTAATTGTACAAGTACAGGAATTCAGGAATTTCAAATTACTTTGTCTTCTAGCACTGCATATTCACAGACTAGGAATCAAAAGGGGATACTGAGTGTGTAGCCCGGTGATTACATCACTCTGGGAGCTGAGAGTACTAGTCTCTTATGTTTTATTTCTTTTTTTCTTTTTTATTCAATGTTTCTGTAAGATAAAACTATTGCTTGGAGTAAAGACCTGAAATCATGTCACTCTTCATCTTGGCTGTATTATATTAGAGACTCTAACTGGTTTAGAGATCCATTTCTATATCTTTAATATGAGACACTCTCAGGTTTTGAAAGTGCTTGTACTCTTCTATGAAACAGTTTAATGTCTACAGGTGACTGTCATGGTATAAATAAGAATCTATTCTTAAAAGTGA
>WEIS01050405.1:10252-37994 GCA_013389965.1 Todus mexicanus | reverse complement strand
TGCCCCCCCGGCCCCCCCAGCCCCGGCTCAGCCCCGCGGGGCTCGGGGGGGCAGCGCCTGACGAGCATTTTCCGAGCGCCCCCCGAGCTGCAGGAGCTGCGCTGGGCAGAGCCGAGCCGAGCCAAGCCAAGCCCAGCTGAGCTGAGCTGTGCCAAACCAAGCCCAGCTGAGCCCTGCCGAGCCGAGCGGAGCTGCGCTGAGCCAAGCCGAGCTGTGCCAAGCTGAGCCGAGCTGAGCTGAGCTGCGCCGAGCTGAGCTGAGCCGAGACAAGCCGAGACAAGGTGGGCTGAGCTGGACTGAGCCGAGACAAGCTGAGCTGAGCTGAGCTGCACCGAGCTGAGCCGAGCCGAGACAAGCCGAGNCGCGGGGGTGTCAGGCCAGGGGGCTGCTCATGGTGGCGGGGAAGTGGCGGCTGCTGCGGGAGCTCTGCCTTTATAGCCCCTGCCAGCGCCCCCCTCCCCTCCTCACCCTCCCCTTCTGCAAAAGAATAATACTAAAAAAAAATTCAAAAAANGAGCCGAGCCGAGCTGAGCCGAGGCTCACTGAGCTGAGTCCGGGTGCCAGCGCTGTGGGTGCCCGTCCTGGGAGCTCCATGCTCCCACCTGAGCCCCTGCCCTGGAGCAGCCTGGGCACCTCCCTGACCATGGCTCCGGGGCCACCAGCCGCTGGCGACAGCCCCACCACCAGCCCTCAGCATCAGCGAGGGTGAAACAGCACCTGAAGCCCCTCTCCTCCTCCTGGGGAGGGCACACGGGGGCTTCTTGGGCCCCCCTGAGCACCCCTGGGACCCCTCTGCCCGTCCCACGCTCCAGCCGGCTGTGGGGCACGGGGAAATAAAAGGGATAAGAATTTTCTCCCATCTTTTGGGGCCAAACCCAAGGTTTCTTGAGCTGTGCTCGGGTGGCTGTGGCAGCAGGAGTGTCCCTGCTTGTGCTCTGGAGAGGTTTGGACCTTGGTCCTGAGAGCCCCCAGTCGACCAAGGGAGAGTTTGTGTCTCCTTCGCTCCTTCTGGATGCCCCAGGATTACCGGGATTTGCTCCTGGGATGCTCTGGGTCTACTTCACGTGGGCATCACTGTCCTGGGACATCCAACCGTGCCCAGCGACAGCACTTCGGGGTTCCTCTCCTCCCTACCCCCACGAATCTCTCGCTCTGGCTCTCCCTCTCCTCCCCAGCCTCCCTGGACGCCTCTCCCCGTCGCTCCCACCCGGCACCGCCGCATTTCGTTCCCCGAGAGTTAATGATTCAGACAACAAAGGAGCCGTTTCAGACCCCTTGGGCCTCGCCATAGGAAACCAGGAGTAATAACCGGGGCGCTTGAGGCTTGGTTGGTTTGGTGGTTGGTTTTTTTCCCCAATGCCAAGATGAAATAAATCGAAAAATGGCCCGTAAAAGGCAGGTTTTTCAGCACCTGGCTCAGGGTTGCTTGCCTTAAACAACCAACCCCGCAACACGGCGTCCCCGTCGTAGGAGCTCAGGTGGGCAGGGGCGCGGTGATGCCACGCCGGCACGGGAGATGAGAAACATACAGGTATGGGAAGGGCGTTGGAGATCCTGGAGCATCTCGTAACCAGGGCTGCAGGCGGCTGCACCGCTGCTCGCGGGCGCTGCCGGCCATGGGTGGTCACGGCCGGGGAGCAGCCGCTGGCGCCTGGCTGGGCTGGCGCCCTGGCACCCTGGCAGGGCTGGTGGCAGCTCCTCGCCCCGCGGCACGGCCAGCTCAGCTCCCTGGGAGCCGACCGGGAATTTTCATTGTCCAGACCTGGAAGGAAAACGCTGCGCAAGGGCCAGGGAAATGCCTCGGCCCCGGTCACGCTCTCCGGCTGCTGGCGAGAGGGAGCAGACGTCAGAGCGAGCCCTGCCAGGGTGAGCCCCTGGCACGAGCGTGCTAATTAGGTGCCTCTCGTTAGCGCCGGCTCCTCGGGGACGGCACGTGGCGATATGCTCAGCTCCGCAGCAGCGCGGAGGCTTTGCCAAGGCTGGCAACACCGCCGGCCCTGGGTCCCCGCCAGTGGGTGCCGGGTGTCCCCGACGGAGTGAGAAATCACCTCGTTTATCTTAATTTGGCTTATTTATGACCATGGTTCTGAAAGCGGCGGTGGGAAGGGGCGATGTGCTCCCTGTGGATGAGCCGGGAGCCCGTTACCCCTCTTCTTGTGCCGGGAGGTGTTTCTCTGGGCTGTGAGGGGCAGGGAGCTCGGCCGGCGGTGCCGGGGAGGCAACCACGGTGACTCGTGGGAGATGCCGGAGAGAAGCCGGGCCAAGGCCGCTGGTGCCGCTGGCAACTCCAGGCTCCTCACGCAGCCCCGCTCCACGCCAGCGCGGAGGGAATGAAATGTTCCTCCTCTGCCGTCCAAAGCACCAGGGACAAAGTGTCCAGGAAGATAATTTGGAAAGTTTGTCTGACACTTGAGCACGCTTTCATCTCGGGAAGAATCTTGGGGACCCTCCAAAAGGCAGCACACACCCGTGGCAACACCCCAGGGGCTGCTCTTGGGATGCCCGGAGCTCTGGAGGGGACAGCGTGGTCCTGCTGGGCTACTGGCAGTGGGGTACTGGCACTGGGATGGCAGCGCTGGGATGCAGACACCAGGGATGCAGACACCAGGGATGCTGGCACTGGGATGCTGGCACTGGGATCCAGGCACCAGAGATGGTCCCGGCCAAGGCAGCAAAGCGAAAATGAAACAGCTGGAGCTGTCTGGTAGCGAGGGAAGGAGCCAGCGAGGGGCAGCGGGATGGAGGGAGCCCCCAGACAAGGGCAGGGTCTTCTCCTCAGATGTTACGAGCTTCTCGCAGCCAGGAGGGCTGGAGCGGCCGTTGGGAGGGATATCTCTAGAGCGGAGGCCCTCGTGCGTCCCAGGCGATGAATGTGGGTTTGATCAGGGGAGGGTTTGAACGGATGGTAGCGGATAAGGAAGAAAAATATTTGGCATTCCTCTCCCATCATAACAAGCCCAGATGCTTGGACGGTGGCAGCCCGCTTCCCACAGGAATGGAAAGTCACAGCCGCTGCCTGCGCCAGCTCGGCAGAGGCCCTTTCCCCTGCGCTTATGAAATGCCGGCTCCACCTAACGCCGCGCCATGGCTGCCGCCGGGCATCCTGCGGCACCGCCACCTCTGTCACCCGGCTCCCTGCCTCGGGGGGGACGCGGAGCTGGGAGCTCAGCAGATCCGCTGGGAAACCTGCCGGGAAAGGCCAAACTGCAGATTCGCTGCCCAGGCAGGAGCCTGGTGTGTCCGGGTGCCGGCGTGTTGGGAATGCCTGAGCCAACGCAGCCCTGCGAGGAGGAGAGCTCTGGCGAGGCCGGTGCTGCGTGGAGCTCTAGGAGGAAGCAGCTTCTGCTTGGCTGGAGCTGGTGGGAGCAGCTGGGGAGGCAGTGCCCACCTTCCCGCACCCCTCGTGCTGGCACACAGAGCCAGTGAGGCCCCTCGGTGCCAGGATGCCGTTGGCTCTCCCAGGCGGGGAGGGAGGATGGCGTGAAGGTGTCTGACTGCAGCGCTGGTGTCAGCCAAGCGCACCGAGCAGCTCGCAGCACGCTCGCGGCATGCTTGCCCTCCTCCTCCCATCACGCTCTGGCTGGTCCTGGGTTTGTGCCGATCCTGCTGCTCTCAGACGGATGCAGCACCCCGAGAGCTTCGAGATTTGCCTCAAAGTTTGCCTTAAATCAACCCCTTCATCCCAGAGAGAGCACTGGAGCTCCTGCTCCCCTCCCGCCAGCGCAGCTCCTCCGGCTCGGCCCCGGCCACCGGTGCGGCTGCGCAGCCTCCGAACGCTCCCGCTGCCAGAACAGAAGCAAAACCCAAAGAGGGAATTGGTGTCGAGCTGCGCCGAAGGCTGGGGGGCAGCGGGAGGAGGAGAGGAGCCGGGAGGAGGAAGGGAAAGGCGAGCGGTGAGCCGGGAGGAAAGGTTTGGTGTCGAAACCAAATTCCCGGCCCGTGCCAGAGGAGCAGATTTCCAGTGTTTATTTTATCTCTTTAGTTGAGCCCCTCTGAGGCAGAATATATTAAATGGCTTGACTTTATATAATGGAAATAATTGAAACAATACTCCTGCTTCGCAGCCACAATTTGCCGTGATTTCAGCCAAGAGTGGCCAGCCTCCTCGAGGTGGTGGGGACAGCCGCCGCCGTCGGCGCTTGTTCGCTGGTTATTGTCGACACATGTCAGCATCGCCTTCCAATTTCCGTACAGATGTCAGACGGGAAAAACACCACGGCGGGACGGGCTTGGCGCCGGTCGGCACCGGCGGGCTTGGTGCCGGGCTGCGGGAAGGGCATCGCCCCGGCGCTGGGGCTCCTCTGCCAGAACGGGGCCGGTGGTTGGGTCTAAGCTGGGATTTCTTGGGGAAAGGTGTTTTGGGGAGCACTCGCAGGTAGCCGGGAGATGAGGCTGGTGGGACAGGGCGAGCCTTGGGAGGATGCGCTCGCTCGCTGCGTGAACCATGTGCGTAGACCTTGGGATTTACCAGAGGAGGTGAAAGAAGGAGATGAACGCGAAGGTCGGGCGTCGTTGAAGGTTTTATTCAACTCCCCAGTAGGAGGTGGGGAGAAAGACCCCCCAGCCCCAGCATCCTTGTGGATGAAGGCTCGCCCTGAGCACTGTCCTCACAGCTAACATCAATCCCCATCCCACACGCGCTGCTGAGACTCTGTGATCCCTCCTTGTCCGTTGCGGAGCAGCTGAGCCGGACAGATAAAATAAGAGCAAGCACAATGGCGAGAAGTCCCCCGCATTGAACTTGGCCGTAAACCAACTTCTTGTTGTCCAGCACCGCTGGGCTTCTGGGCAGAGCTGATGGAACACGAAACTAAAAGCAAAAGTCAGGGGAGGTCTTCGGGGAACCAAGACACGGCATAAAAATTGCTCAGAAACCTCTTCCTGCCATTGCCGTGATCACACGGGGAAGGTTTCTCCGAATAAAAGCAGGGAGAGGGGCTACAGGGCCGGGAGCCTGGGGCTCAGAACAGCAGGGCGGGGATTTCAGACGGCCTGGAAACATGAAATTGCAGCATTTCTGCAGATTAATTTGCCACCAAGCAGCCAGGATTCCCCAGGGGAGGCGGGTGCTGCCACCGTGCCCACCACGCCCCTCACCTTGGGCAAAGCCGGCACCGCTCTCCCGGCAAAGCCAAAGCATCGGCGCCCAGGGAGCGTCCTCCTCCCTGCCAGGCACGGCTACCGGCTCTGTCCAGCTTTCCTAGCAGTGAAAACTGTGTGTTTGTTACTGGAAGGGAGCGAGCCAGTGGTATTTTAGTAGCTGGCCCTCTTCTATTCTTCTGCGAACCATTTATGCCAAATTCCAATTGAATTTCTTTTAATATTTGCGCTATTTAAGGCAACTGTTGAGAAAGACAGATGGGAGCATCAGTCAGATGGATGTTCCTGGCTCCACGTGAGGCAGCCCTCAGAAGTCCCGTCCTTTTTCAAATCATTTTAATGTGACTACGTGTTTCCCTCTTGCACATAACTCCCCAGAAGGGTAAATCCTCTGACTCCAGTGGATGACTCTCACCAGCTGGAATTCAGCAGAAGACAAAGGCTCTGGGCCGGCTCCTGATCCTGGATGGGGAAATTCCCCCCAGCAGCCGCAGAGTCCGGGCAGGGCTGCAGAGGCAGCTGCCACGCTCAGGGCTCTGGTGCCCGTGGCCATCGCTCGCCCTTGCTGCGGCTCCTGCTGCACGTGCTGCCGGCGAGGGGACACGGTGCAGAGGCTGGCAGTGCCCATGGCAGCCGACGGCAAGCTGGGTGCCCATCCGAGCGGCCCCAGGGAAGGCAAAGGCTGGGTGTGTGGCTGTACCCACACCCCAGCACATGCCAGGGCTGGGAGCCGGGTGTCGGTGTCAACACAACATCGCTGTCTGGGACTCGGCTACTGAAGGCTGTGATGATGTGTCTTGGCGACGGGGTTTAGTTTTAAGCCAGTTTGCTTAAAATTCAACCGCCCCGTGTCAGCTCTGGTCATGGCCATGGGTCCTGCAGCTGAAATTGGCCCCGTCGCAGCAAATCTGACCCTCGCGGACCCGCTGGCAGCGATTTGTACCGTGACCAAAGCTGACGGCTCCTCTGCTCCCGCCCTGGCCAAGTCTGCAGGGATGTGCTCATGCTTTGGATATCAAGCCAGAAGGAACGAGCGTGTCCTAAGCGTTGTCTCGGAGCTCGTCCTTTGATCCAGCCCGCTGCGCTGGCAGGCACCTGGCAGGCAGAGAATGCTGCGGGTCAGGCTGGATATCACGCAGCCGAGTGAAGAAGCGACCAGCTCCTGCTCCACCACCGCTGTAAACGCAGCCCCAGCCCTCGGCCTCAGCATCATCGGCAGAGCTGCCCTGTGCATCCCCGGTCCCCGGCTCATCCTGCCCCGGCCAGCAGGGCTTTGGGTCTCCCTTCTCACTCTCCCAGCCCCAGGCTCCATCCTCACCCGCTGGAATCCCAACTCCTGGTCTCTGTGTCCTCTGGGCACCATCTTCATCCCCTCCCTCTGGCCCTGGGGACGTGGCACAGCCGGGACCAGCCTGGACCTGGGCACCAGCCCCGCAGCAGCTGCCAGTGCCCCAGGGCCGGTGTGTCACAGGGACTTCTGAAGGCTTTTCAGAGAATTAATAACAGGAGGGACAGAAACTTTAATATTTCTGAAGTGAAAATAGAGTGATAATTGTACGTAGCCGACATTCAGGGAAATTACTACCACCTGGCGGCCCCGTTGGTGGCTGACGTCAAAGGGCGCCATAAACCACCGGGAATTTTGGAGAACACCGTGAAAAAAAAAAAATGAAAAGAAAAAAGAGGAAGGAGTGGGAATTGCAAAGGGCAGATCTTTGCGTTAACAAAACCCCAAGGTCAGGAGCGTCTGGGGACGCTGGATGGAGCCGCTCCCGGGGTCTGTTTGCTGTTAGAAGAGGAGTTTCAGCAGCACACAGGAGTGCCAGGGGATGTTGTCACAACAGGTCGCTTCCTCCATTGCAGGCAAAGCCCTGGAGAAGAATGTTCCCCTCTCCTTTTTCTGTTGTTCTCAGCCTTTTATATCCTGTTTATGCCATGAACAAATTCAATTTTCAGGAACTGGAATACAGACAACATCTGAGCTGTTTAAGATGGGGTTGGGTTGCGGGCAGCTCCCCTCTCAAAGCACACAGAGAAGGTCCAGCTTTGCCATCAGCCCCCAGAGCAGCTCATCCATTCCGGCTCTGTCAGTGGAGACACGGGACGTGTCTTTGTTCCCACGTGGGGATGAGCCGGGGCTCAGGCAGCCGACAGCAGGGCTGGGGGCATCCAGGTTTGAGATGTGCCCAGTCCGCGGCCATCCCAACAGCACCGCGTTGAGTTCCGGACTCAACCAAACAACTGGAGACCACAAACAAATAGGATTTGATTTGATTTGGGGTTTACATTTTTTTTTTTTTCCCCCTGAAAAAAACCAACTCCAAAAAAACACCAAATAACAAACCGAAAACAAAGAGAAGAGGAGAACTCATGCGTCCTGTTCATGTGAAAGGAATTTTCCAGCGTGCAGAGGGGAGAGCGATGCTGGGCATCCCTCGGCCCGGGGAAGCCACCGCCCTTTGTCTCCAGGGACAAAGAGGAGCTGGAAGGTGCCCGGCGGCAGCATCTCCAGACCTGAACAGCTGCAGAGCTGCACAGGATGGGGACACCGAGCCACGACAAAGGCTCCAGCTCCTGAAAGCAGGATGCTGGGAAGGGGCAGGAGGGCACAGCCAGTCGGGGCTCGAGCCCCAGCGCTGCCAGGGTCTAAATGCCTCGGCACGGAGGCAGCGGCTCCCAGCCAAGGCTTCGGGAAGGAATTTCAGAAAGTTCTTGGTGTGGCCTCGCTTTTCCTAGAACAGATCAAGAGCTGGGCTCTGCTCTGCTCGGTAATCCTCTGCCTGCGTTTTGCCAAGTTCCCCGGCGATGCCAGAGGAGCTGAGCTGAGCTGAGCTCAGGAGGCCTCAGCACTCTGAGGCTCGGGAGAGGGTCTGTCTGGGCAGAAGGATGTGGTGGTCGGAGGGATCGTCAGGTCAGGACCTGCGTCCCTGCTTCCCTGCATTTCGACATCACCTCATCCCCACATCCCTATTTCCCTACATCCCCACATCCCCGCATCCCTGTTTCTCCACATCCCTGTGTCCCTGCCTCCCTTCAGCCCTGCAAGGCTGGGCTGTTCCCAGCTAATGTATGACCCTCTGTCATTCTTCCCACTTGGACGGTGCTGCTGATTCTCTGGCAGCATCCTACCGCACCGGACAGCTTGCTGTGCCCAGCCCTGACACTTCCTTGCTGTCAAGGCAATTCTTCCTTTGCCTTCTTATTAACAGGGAAGTCCTGTCCCATCATTATTTTCCACACCAGCTGCCTGTTCACCTGCGTGGTGCTGGGAGGAGTCGGAACACTCCCTCCCCTGTGCTGGGGAGGCACAAACCAGCCCCTCCTGCCCACCCCAGCGTGGTGGTGCATCAAGACCGAGGCTCTTTGCTAGGCATGGGCACCCTGGCGCCGCCAGTCCTTTGAGCCTGGGAATGTTGCTGCCCCATTTTTGGACCTCCTGTTGCCTCCAGCTCCCACCCCCAGCTCTGCTGAGCCCCCAGAGCCCCTCGGGAATACTGGGGGGTCCTGCAGCGACACAAAAACCTCTGCTGCAGGTCTCGCCCGGACCATCGCTGGATGCTGGCACAGCCCTGGCACCCTCCTTGCCAAGGGGCACCTCCCTCCTGCCCCCTGTGCACCCCACGGGCAGGCTGTGGAGGGGAAACCACGGCGGAGAGAGGCAGGAGGTGACACTCCAAGAGCCCCGGGCCAGGCAGTGCCACAGACTCGGGTGCCAAAGCCCCCGAGGGAGCGGCGGCAGGAGGATGATGCCACCCCGGTCCCCATCCCCATCCCTGGATTGGGGCATCCTGGGGCCAAGGGCAGCTGCCGGGCGGAGCGGAGCAGCAGCGTCAGTGCACGGCCGGTTCCCAATTTGCACCAGCCTGAAACAATGATGTTGACAGGGGTAGAAATAAAGAGATGAAAAATGAGTCTGCGATTTTAACGAGCTGGAAACATCCAGCGCAGGGGATGGAGGATCAGAGGGGGGTGGCTCCCGGCCGGCCATCCCTGCCACGCCGTGCACCCCGACAGTAAAAGGGGTCCCTAATGCTCCCAAGCTGCCGAGCCCTTCGCCGGGGCAGCTCCGCTGGCGGCAGCTCAGGGGAATAACTGGGAAGATAATTGCGTTGGAAATCACTGGCGGGGGGGGCGGCTGCAGATAACCTGGCCGAGAGTTCTACGGCTGCACCAAACGATGGCTCTGGGACTGGGAAGGCAGGCGGGGGGTTGGCAGAGCCCCACGGCCTCGTGCGAGGGATCCCTGCCCCGATATGGGAGCAAAGGAAAGGGGAAGGCTGAGCCGTGAATTGATGGGAAGAACCGTGGCCGCCAGGTCCTTGGCATATGGCAGGTCCCCCTCCAGCACCAGCTTCGGGAGATCCAATTGTGTGTCTCCCAGTCTTGGTTTCCTGGCTCACGGCAGAGCCGGGATCAAGGGGGACCAGGACGGTGGCATCTGGGCCAGACCATCCCCAGCTCCTGCCATAGCAGAGGTGGTGGTGGCTGGTCCCAGTGCCAGCCCGTGACTGGTCACCTTCTCGAGCCCTGCTCCTTTCTTCCCTGGGATTTTGTCCTTTTTTTTTTCTTTTTTTTTCTTTTTTTTTTCTTTTTTTTTTAAAATTTTTCGTGGCCTTTTAAACGCTGTAAAAATTTAATACAAAGGAAATTAAAAAACCCAGAGGAACCATTCTCAACATAATTTCACAATCCTCACATATCCCTCACCAAATTCAATTTGTAGGAAATAAAGAACAAAATATGACAATAAAGGGCTTCTAAACAAGTCCTAATGCTTTACATATGGACGTGTGAATGCCACGCCTGTGTGCGGGCACTCGGCGGAGCTGGGTGCTGGGGTGGGGGGCACAACTCTGCCACCCCCTGCCCAGCTGTCCCTGCTCTCCCAGGGCTGCCAGGGGGGGTTTTCCTGCCCCAAGCACCACCTCAAACCATGGCCCTGGGCTGAGTCCATCCTCCTCGTGTCCCAGCAGCTCCGGTGGTGATGCTGAGAGCTTTATCAGCCTGGATCCTGCCCAGTTTGGGGGCAGTTTCCTCCCAGATAACAGGGAAACCTTGGAAGGATGAGGATCAGCCCTGCCAGAGTGTCAGCCCTGCTGGAGGATGCTCCGGGCACACGGGGTAGGCTGAGGACCCTCGGGTCTCAGTGGCATGAGGACATGGGTGCTCACTGCATCCCCCATCCCCTCTGCTCCCCCACAAGCGCCCGACACCGTCTGACCCCACAAAGGCAGCTCCCTCCCCATATGTTCTTTATCCAGCTCGCAGCCCTGCTTCTCCCCCTCGTTTTTTTTCCCCTTCTTTTAATAAACCTGGCACCTGGAGGAGAATTTTCCCTTTAAAGACCCAGCCTCGCCTTTTAGTGACTTTTATTCTGTGTCTTAATTAGCGAACTGGAAAAAACGTCCACGGTTACCTACCACAGGCCCGGGCGTACCGCCGGCTGCAAGGGCAGGAGGTGCTCCCCCAGCACTGCGTCCTCACTCCTTGTGCCCTGGGGAGGGTAAATGCTGGTGGCACAGGCTGAAAAACCACCCTGCCCTTAACCCGGATGATAAAACCCACCCCAAATCCATCCTGCTGCCTCCGTGCTCGGGGTCTCTGGGCTGCCAGTGCCTTTGGGCCAGCTAACACAGGCACCAGGGCTCAGGCTGGCTCCCTGCTCCCCCTGCTCTGTCCCGTGCTCTGGGTCAACAGGCAGAGCCACCCTGACCCTTTGCTAGGGGGGAAATAGGGGATATTTGGGAGTTGGCACCCAAATTGCTGTCGCACTGCTGCACCCACACGTGGGCACTGCTCCGGGAAGAGCTGGGTGCTCTCCCTTGCCCAGACCCCCACCCCAAGTGGCCAATCTCCTCAGCATAAGCGAGCCCCCCGCTCCTCCCTCGCCATCCCCAGCCCCGCCGGGCAGCACATCGGGGCTGGTTCTGTCGGGGGCTGTTCACCACCAGCTCCTCAGAAGAAAGGCGAGCGCTTACCCAAGAGCGCTGGGCCGGGAAGCTGATACTCCCCGAGAACATTGCCTCATACCATCCGTGCGTGCCTGGGATGGGGAGAAACGCCGGGGAGCTGCAAACGGCATCCAAAAAACTGCCTGTGCTGTCTGCAGCAGCGCCGGGGCAGCAGCCCGGGGGAAGCGGCCGCCATGTGTCAGGGAAGAGACTGCAAAGGAAAAGGGTCTTGTGAGGATAGCGGGAGCAGGCTGTGCCACCCCTGCGGCTCCGCGGGCTTCGAGCAGCCTCCAAAGTGCTCCAGGACAAGCTCAGGATGGGATCGGCTCTTCCTCCGCGAGCGATGCCTCTTCCTTCTCCTCCTCCTCCTCGCTCCCGGGGATGGAAGGTGCTCCCAGCCCCAGGATGCTGCGCTGAGGTCCCAGCCCTGGGGCACCATCTGCTCGCCCCCGGCTTTGATGCTCTCTGCAGCCGTTGTGGCTTCGGGCATCTCCCGCCCGGAGCAAGGAGCAGTTTTGCATCCTGGCTTTGCCGCCTGGCCCCGGGTGGCGAGTGGAGGCAGAGCTGGCGCGGGCAGCGCAGACAGGCAGCTCGTGGGCAGGGTGCTGCCCGTCTGGGTGCTGGGCCGGCCGGCAGCCAGCTGCTCCCAGCTTTGATGTGGAGTCCCTCCGGCTCGGCACAATGCAACCCGGCTCAGCCTGCAGACCGGGGCGGGAGTGAAGCAAGGATTGATTGATTGCCTTGTTTTGTTCCTCCAAGGCCGTGCTGGCCTGTTCGGATTCACATCCGAGGTCCCTCAAGAGCACAGGGGGATGGATGGGGCTGGCAGGGTGCAGATGCCAACTGGGAGCAGCAGGTCAAGGGACTGGGGTTGCTGCTGCCCTCCAGGCCACTGGCTCAGGTGCTTCGAGCCCTCTGCGCCTCAGTTTCCCCATCCCCACTGCCCCTCAAGAGGGTGTTGGTGTCTCTGGACGTCCCATGAGACCGTCCCCCGTTACTCTCAGGTGTGTTGGGCATCCCCTGAACTCAGGCAGGCAAAGGGAGCTCAGGAGCCCCGCCGAGGGTGAAGCTCATTAGGACTCGAGTGTGTTGACCTCTGAAAAACTGAGTTTAGCTCCATCCAGTTGATGAGTCACGACTGTGTTTCCACGATGTGCTCCCTGTGAGCAAGGTTTCCACCACAGAGCTAACGGGCTTTTCTGGGAAGCACTGGGGTTCTGGGCTTCCTAATTATTTTCAAACCCTACTGGCAGCCTCCCTCTGACCGGGGTCGCTCCTGCTCGGAGCACAGCACTCGAGCGTGTTCCGAGACCTGGAAGCGCTAATTGACTTTGTGCCTGGCCTCAGAGTTTGCTCCCTCGCAGCCTCGCTCCCTCCTCCTGCTACTGCAGCGAGCCCGCCCGCTTGGGCTTGGAATTTCTTCCCCCTTTCTCTTGCCTCGGCATCATCTTTCCCCAGGGTTGGATTTGGGGGAAATGAAGCGGAGGCCAAATTTTCACAGAATGACCACGTCCCCTCTCACGGTAATGAGGGGACCCTCGTGGAAGCGAGGGGCAAAGCCTGGTCTAGGAGCCACCAATGCCCTGTCCCACCCGATGTCCCTTGGCACAGCGATTTGGGTCACCTTGAGGTCGCTCCTTACGTGCCAGCAAGCCCCAGATGGTGGAGCAGAGGGTGGAGGAGGCTGCCCCGATGCCGCTGGCTCTCCGTGCTCTGCACCAGGGTCCTTTCCTTCCCCTGGCTGTGTGCTGGGGAATCGCTGCCTGCCCAGAGCAGCCCGGGCAGCCTGGCGGTGCCATCTCCCCGTGTGCCCACCCTGGGTGAGGCGATCCACGAGGGCTCTCCCACCCATGGGACAGGAGCAACAACGAGCTGACTGGCAGGAGGGACGCTGCTCTTCAACAGCAGCAGCCTCCAATGCCAGAACATCAGCCAGGGCTTATCCAGAGCCCTTCTCTGCCTTCTCCTGATGGGCCCTGGGTGGCACGTGGCAGGGCACAGGGGTGAGCCAGTTGCCCCAGCCATGCTGGCTGCCGTTCCCAGCACGGAGGGCTCGCGAGCTGCCAGCGGGGCGGGCGGTTGGGAAATCTGTTTCCTTTTCTGCTCATTACGACACCGCAGTGGATGCATCCACCAGGAGCAGTGAGGCAGCGGGAAACTATGAAGGTCAGGAGAGGCTGCGGTTTGTGTGACGGAGGTGACCCCGGCTGATGCATCCCCTCTACCTGCTCCCAGCGCCGCCGCCTCCCCTGGGACATCCACCGCCCAGCAGCTCTCCACAGAGGGCTCTGGCCAGGCTGGAGAGATGGGCCGAGGCCAATGAGATGAGGATCAACAAGGCCAAGGGCCAGGTCTTGCCCTGGGGTCACAACAACTTTCCATGGGTGGGTGGCAAGATCTGGGTATCTCACGAATCTTCACGAACATGGGCAAGGCATCCAGGGCACTGGGTGCTACGGGGGGTTCACTCGGCTCTTGCAGCATCGAGAACCCACAAAGAGGACGTGGTTGCTCCGACGACGGCGCCGGCAGCAGCATAACGCGCTTGCCTGGCAGCGTGAACGAGCCGGCTCTGCAATCCTTGTCACCTCGTTAATGACTTGGCCGTGCTGTCCGCTACCTCCCACATTGCTCACAGGCCCCTCACTCGTGTTAGGGGAGCTGCTTTCATGTGGCCAGTGGTTTTCATCATCAGCGAGCCACAGAGCGAGCGAGACGCTGGAGCAGAGGAAGGAGCCCAAGGGGAGCTAGGCTGGCGCTGAGCAGCACGGCGGGTGCTGGAAAGGCAGCTTTGATGTAGCGGCAGCCAGCCCCGCGGCCACGGGCACAGGTACAGCAGGGACCTGGCACCCAGGAGGGTCCCGTGGTGAGGGGACACATGGAGACATCCCGCTTTACCCCGTGCTGTGCCCACGGAGGGGCTGCTTGGGCCAGGGGGGACTCGGCACCAAAATCACTCCTCATGTGTGGTCTGATCCAGGCAGCACAACACGGCGAAGGGAAAATAAATTAGAGATGGACACGGTGGTGAGGCCACGGGAGGAGAAGCCGATGGATGGATGGATGGGTGGGAGTGATGGGTGAAAGGGTGGATGGCAGCTGGTGGGTGACGAGGGATGGCAGCAAGTTGGATGGAAAAGTGAAAGCTTGGTAAAGGTTTGGCAGAGCTTGTGTGTGATCCCTGCTGCTTCTTGGTGCCTGAGGCACTGCCGGCTCCCACCATCACCAATCCCAAATACCCACCACAGTCCAGCACTTGCACTGGGCCTGCAGGCAGGAGAAGCCCGTTAGCATCGCTTCGATACAGGATTTAAGATCGTGTTTCTGAGGGGAGATCCATGATTGCAAATTCTGCCTCAGGAAGGAGCATTGAAACAAAGCTCCCGGTACCCGCCTCGCCCACCCAGGGACCGGCTGTGCCGGGAAAGTGAAATGTGGATGCCGTCAAAGCCTGCAACCGCGGCTACTGCCCGCCGGCAGCGAGCCGTGGGGCGGAAGAGCTGCCTGCTGCTGTGAATCACAAGCTCAGCGCTGGAAAAGCTCCAGCTGAGGCATTTCCTGCTGCTCTCATCCCATCCCTGTCCGATGCCTCCTTTGCTCCCTCACTGAAATCCCAGCTCTGCGGAAAATCAGCAGTAGTTTTCCTGCTGGCTCTGGCGTGGCTCGCTCAGCTCTCAAGCCATGGCCGTTTTCCACAGAGCCGGGAGTGGCGCGGGGAATAGCGGGAGGTGCGACGGCTCCTTGGCGGTGATTCGTGTGAACGGGCCGCTGGGCAGGCAGGCCCCGCTGGTCTGCGGTCGATTGTTCAGCCCCAGTGACTTCTCGAGGGGGAAATGGAAAGAGCGAATAGTGCGAGTTAATTAATTGACGCATAATGAAGTCAAGATGAGCGTCCCTAAGGAGCTGGAGCTTGGATTGGGAAAGCAGCAGATGATCATAGAGTCACAGAATCACCGAATACCAGGTTGGAATGGACCTCAAGGATCACAGAATCATTGACTCATAGAATGTTTCAGCTTGGAAGGGACTTTTAGAGGTCGTCTAGGTGAACCCCCCTGCAGGGAGCAGGGCCATCTGCAACTAGAGCAGGTTGCTCAGAGCCCCCAACAACCTCCCCTGCAATGGGGACAAGGATGGGGCAGCGACCACCTCTTGGGGCAACCTGGGCCAGGCTCTCACCATCCTCAGCACCAACAATTTCTTCCTTCTCTCCAGTCTAAATCTCCCTCTTTTTCTTTCAACCCATCCCCCCTTGTCCTGTCTCAACAGGTCCTGCTCCAAAGTCTGTCCCCATCTTTCTGACAGGCTCAATCGTCTGGTGCAATCTTTCTTGGCAAAAGCCTGGTCTAGACGAGCTGGCCCAGCACCCTGACCAGCTGAATCTCCAAAGTGCCCAATGCTGGGGACTCCACCACCTCCCTGGGGAGATTATTCCGATAGCTGGTTGTTATCATTACGGAATTTTTTCCTCGTGTCCAATCGGAATCTCCATCTTCCTCACAGCCACCCTTGAAACTTGAAATACTGGACTGTGGTGATAAGGTCTCTCTCCCCTGAGCCTTCTTTTCTCCGGGCTAAATAAACCCAGCTCTCTCAGCCTTCCCTCGCACGGCAACCTCCCAGTCCTCAGATCACCTCTGTGGCTCTTTTCTGGCCCCTCTCCAGCCTCTCCATGTCTTTATCAAATAGTGGGGCCCAAAACTGAACAGGCAATGACTCTTCATCTCTGCTGGTGATGCCCTTGGTGATGCAAAATGATGACGCTGGCGTTCCCCAGCACAGGGGCTGCTTCACCCTGAGCCCCAGACACACCAGAGACTACAATGGGCATGGAAAATAAAACACACCGAGTACCTCTCAGCAGCAATTTCAGTAGCAACAAGGGGCATGGTTCAGTGGTGCCCTGGCAGCGCTGGGTTAATAGTTGGACTCGGTGAGCTTAGAGGTCTTTTCCAACCTAAACAATTCCACGATTCAATGATTCTGTGACCCTGTCACGGCCTCTAACATGAAATAACCACCGAGGAAGAGCCTGGGGCAGGGACAGAGCCCAAGACAAGGAGAGGGACAGGGACAGAGGGTGCAGAGGAGGCAACAAAGTTAGTAAAGGGCCTGGAGAATAAATCTTATGAGGAAAGATTGAAGGAGCCGGGACTGTTTAGTTTGAAGAAGAGGAGGCTGAGGGGAGACCTCATAGCTCTCTCCAGCTCCCTGAAGGGATATTGCAGAGAGGTTGGTGCTGGGCTCTTCTCACGGATAATTAGCGATAGAACAAGAGGGAACGGTTCCAAACTACAACAGGGCAGGTTTAGGCCAGATATTAGCAATAAAATTGTTCACAATAAGAGCAGTGACATACTGGAATAGGCTGCCCAGGGAGGGGGTTGAATCCCCATAACTGGACATGTTTAAAGGGCATTTAGATGTGGTGTTGGGGGAGATGGTTTAGGGGTGAACGTGGCAGAGTAGAGTTGATGGTTGGACTCGATGATCCCAAGGCTCTTTTCCAACCTCAGAGATTCTGTGATTCTATGATTCTATCACAGGACAGAACCCGGCGAAAAGAGAGGGACAGGGATAGGACCTGGGGCAGGAACAAGACCCGGGTCACGGAGGGAGGCTCTGGCAGCCCCCAGCTCAGCAGTGGCCCCGGCTCTCGGTACCGCTCCCCGACCTTGCGCGGGGCACTGGGGCCCTCTAGTGAGGCCCAGCCCAGCCCGGCCCGGCCCGGCCCGGTTCGGCCCCGCCCCTGCCGGTGCTGGGCTCGGGCCGCACCCCCCGGGCCCGGCCGCGCCTGCTCCGCTCGGCTCCTGGCGGCCATGGCGGGGCTGGAGGCGCTCTACGCCTGGGCTCGGGCCGCCGTGTCCCGGCCGCAGGACGCGCTGCTCTGCGCCGTTCACTGGGAGCTGGTCCGCAATGGCTATCGCTGCCTCGGCGCTGGCGACCAGGTACGGTCTGCTCCGGGTTCCTCCGGGTTCGTCCGGGCTCCCCACGGCGGGTAGGCCGCGTAGGCCGCGGCGGATCCCCGGCCTTTCCTAGCGCGGCTCCCCGGCGCCGCTCGGCCCAGCCCGGCGGCCGCTGCCGGAGCGCAGGGGAAAGGGCGGCACTGGGGGTACCGGCTCGGTGCGGGGTCTGCGGGGGCTCAGCGCTGCTGAGAGGGGTCGGCTGCGGTGTGGGGGCTCCGGGGGTACCGGAGTTGGGGGGTCGTTGTGGTGCTGGGGGGTGGGAGGTGCTGGTGCGGTGGTGTAAGCGTGATACCAGTATCACCTAAGTTGGAAGAGACCTAAAAGATCATCCAGTTCAACCTTTAATCTTTATCACCCCCAAGACATCTCCCTAAGCACCAGAGGAGGGGACAGTGTGGGGCAGTGCCCCCTGGCAGCACTGCTCTGGGGCTGGGAAAAGCAGGGTGACATCCTTCCCACAGCTCTGTCCTGTGCTGGGGAGCTGAGAGGTGCCAGGCAGGGAAGAGCATCATCCCCCAGCCTGGGTCTTTGTTGCTTTTTGTCACCCTGCTCAACAAAGGATGGTTGTACTCCTGCTGTTTCAGTGCAGTGACCCTGTGGGAGGCTGAAAAACAGGCAGGGCCCTGGAAGGCACTGAAAGATCTCCTCCTGGAGACCGAGATCCTCTCCCAGAGACCTCGATCCCCTCCTGGATCTCTCTGTGCTGCCAGCACAGCTGCTGGGCTCGTGGGCAGGGTCTGAGCAGCACGTCTATTCTGNTGTGGTGCTGGGGGATGGGAGGTGCTGGTGCGGTGGTGTAAGCGTGATACCAGTATCACCTAAGTTGGAAGAGACCTAAAAGATCATCCAGTTCAATCTTTAATCTTTATCACCCCCAAGACATCTCCCTAAGCACCAGAGGAGGGGACAGTGTGGGGCAGTGTCCCCTGGCAGCACTGCTGTGGGGCTGGGAAAAGCAGGGTGACATCCTTCCCACAGCTCTGTCCTGTGCTGGGGAGCTGAGAGGTGCCAGGCAGGGAAGAGCATCATCCCCCAGCCTGGGTCTTTGTTGCTTTTTGTCACCCTGCTCAACAAAGGATGGTTGTACTCCTGCTGTTTCAGTGCAGTGACCCTGTGGGAGGCTGACAAACAGGCAGGGCCCTGGAAGGCACTGAAAGATCTCCTCCTGGAGACCGAGATCCTCTCCCAGAGACCTCGATCCCCTCCTGGATCTCTCTGTGCTGCCAGCACAGCTGCTGGGCTCGTGGGCAGGGTCTGAGCAGCACGTCTATTCTGTTGCAGCCAGGTCCCGATGAAAGAAAGTCAGAGCTGCTCCCCGCCGGCTGGGAGGCCAACAAGGAGGTGTATACGCTGCGCTACAAGTCCACGGACGATGCTCGCGAGCTGCTGCTGAAGGCCATCATGGTGGAAGACAGTATGATCCTCAATGTCATGGTGAGCTAAGCCGTGCAGGTTTGGGGTCCTTGTGGAGCTCGTTTCTTAAACATCTGCTGTTTCTTGCTGTGCCTTGCAGCAGTGTTTGTTCCTTGGGGCGAGGCAGGCCCAGGGGGTGTTAGGGGCTGCCTGTGCAGCAAAAGACGTGCCCCAGCATGAAGCTGGTCAAGCAGTGGCTGTGTTAGGACAGCGAAGCAGTTTGCCTCGCACACTCTGGCCCAGAGGGTTGCCCCATTTCTGCCCCTTTCCCAGCTCAGGACTCTTCTCCTGTCCCAAACAAGCACCTTCTCCGAGGTTTTCTTGCTCAGTCTTTGCAGCCCGGACTGGGGGAAGGAGCGGGGAGAGCCTCACTGTACCCTGGAGTTTGCTCCTGGGCGCTTGGGCGCAGCACAAGGACATGGCAGAAGGCAGATGAGCCTGTTCCTTATGTCCCAAGCCCCCAGGCTGTGATTGTTCCTGCTCCTTCCCTTGTTCCCAGCTCTGCTGGGCTGCTGACTCTGTGCTTTACCTGCCTTTTGCCAGGATCGCAGTTCTCAGAAGGTGGCAGATGTGACCTTGGCGGTGGCTGACTACATCAACCCAGAGCATCTGGACGATTTCCACAAGTAATCTCAGTTCCCTGGTATTTTCCGCGGGGGAATATATCCCCCGGTGTGGGGAGAGGGGCAGAGGCCTGGTTAGGGGCCACAGCAGAAGGGAGGACCCTGGACTGGGTGGTGCCCTGTGGAGTGGGGGTTTTGGTGCCGCTGTGTGCTCTCACCCTTTCCCGTCCCCTCTGTTCTGGGGGACACGTGTTGTGCCAGGGACACTTTGGGCTCGTCCATCCCCTCACCAGCATCTCGCAGCCTGTCCAGCACTTCCCACCCCAGTGCCGTGGCGTCCCCAGCCCAGCACCTTCCCTCTCCTCCTCGCAGGGTGTACAAGAACACCGAGGAGCTGAGGACAAGGATTGCTTCAGGCATCATCGCTTCCCTCGGGGCCCCCGCAGAAAAGCCCAAAAAGGAGCTGGAGGCTGAGAAGAAGGATCCTGACTTGCTGAGGGATTCTGACCCCCTCAGGGTCCCTCCCCGGCAGCCGGCAGGCACGAGAGCACCTTCCTGGTGAGTAAAGAGTGGGTGGCTGCTGACAATCCCTCCGTTAGACGAGCCACGGTCCTGCCACAGCTCTCCGAAGTACACCTCTGGATCCAAACCCTCCCAGGGCAGTTTCAGCTCGTTGGCTAATGCTTGGGTTTGATTTCGGCTGCCCTCTTGCTGCTTTAACCCTGTCTGCTGGTGCTCGGGGTGCCAGACGCTCCCCGGGGAGGTCTGGGCAGGCAGGCTGGAGCTGGGCAAACTCTGATCCCCTGGTATTGGCGAGGAGATGTGAGAGCTAGCTGTGGGCTCACTGCCACGCTGTGCTCACAGTCCTGGAAGCGGGACTGACGTTGTGTCTCTGAGTGGGACACGCTGGAGAGCCTGGCCTGGCCCTGTGAGAGCACCCATGAGCATGGCGCTGGCAGCCCCTCCAGCTGCACTGCCCAGCCTCCTGGCTCGCTCCTGCTCGCTCCACGCAGCTGGTTTCCCCTCTGCTGAACATCTCGCTGTGTTCTGTGTTTCAGGCCTTCCCCCGTGAACCCCTTCGCTGTTGGTGGGGAAGACTTGGACCCGTTTGGGTGAGTCTGGCCGGGAGAGGTGGTGCTTTGCGTGCCCGGGGAGCAGCTCCTGCTCTGTCCTCGGGGTGTGGGTTGTGGCAGGGACTCCAGGGCAGCTGGAGTCCACCTGGCTCAGGCATCCGGCGAAGCGTCTCTAAGTGGGACGGTGGCTCGGTGCAAATTGCGAGAGACCGAATTGACAGTTGCTAAACCTCAATATGGTTCTAATACCGTGAGAAGATCCCGTCTCTCGCCTGGATGATAGGCTGCAATCTGCGTCTGCTTAATAATCAGCTTGTATTCATTTAACGTGCAGTAATTCCTCCAGTAAATCAAAGCTGAATACGTCGTTAAGCGAATGTAAGCCTCTCATTTAAAGTGTTACCAGCTGCCGCGTCTACAGCCTGGCAGCCTGGAGAAGGGGAGGCTTAAAGCCGAGTCCTCTTGAGTCCTGGTTGCGAGCCTCCGGCTGCCCGCGGCGCTCCAGAGAGCCTGGGCAGAAACGAGGCTGTCTGGGGGCCTGATCCTCACAGATACAGCTCGGTGCCTTTGGTTTGGTCGGGTAAGGAGAACCCGTCATCTTCCATCCCAGTTAAAAGCGCGTAGTCAGACAAAAACCAGCTCTTGGAGTCGTTGCAGAGGCTCCTGCAGCCCAGGGGAGTCCTCTTTGGAACCGTTCTCCTGTGGGGATTGCATTTTTTCCCCTCTTGCAAGACTCGGTTCTCCGTGGGTTTGGCTAGAAAAGGGACAGCTCAAAATGCCCTGCCCGGCTGGAAGGAGAGGCCTGGAGCCTGGAAGGAAACCCGGTAACACGGGGAGAGGGAGTTTGGTTGTGGGGGGGACCCTGTTCCTCTCGCCTCCAGCCTTCCGTCAGAAGTTTCTCTGTAAATGACCAAAAAAAGGTTGTAACCGGAGGCAGATCTGCGCTGACACCTGCCAGCGCCGGGGCTGCAGAGCCAAGCTCCCCCCCAGGCCTGTGCTCGTGGGGCCCGGCTGTCGCCGGGTGCTTTGGGCAGCCGGCCTGGCCTAATGGAACTCATTAGTGCCGCAGTTAATGACTCGCATGATGGCAGTGGTGTCCAGAGGCTCCCAGCCGAGTTTGCACAAAGCCGCCCGTGAAGAATGGCACTCCCAGCGTGAGGCAGCTCCGAGGAGCCGCCGTGGTCAGCAAATGACTTCCAGGCAGCGATGTGGAAAGGCTGGCGAGGGCCCCAGCCGGGTCCGTGAGCTCTTGCGACACGGCGCGGGGCACGACGTGCGGCTCGCCTGGGACAGTGGGGATGGGACAAGGAGCAGGCAGAGAGGAACTGTGGGTCCAGCGCTTCCCGCAGGGGATGATCACAGAATCCCGGCACGGTGGGGTTGGCAGGACCCTCTGGAGCTCCTCTGGTGCCACCCCCCTGCTCCAGCAGGGTCACCCTGAGCAGGGGGCCCAGCATCGCAGTGTCCAGGCGCGCTTGGAATCTCTGCAGACGAGGAGATGCCGTGATTCTGTGATTTGGGTTCCCTCCTGTCGCAGGCAGCAGCCTCCAGGGGACAAGGATCAGAGGTGTCCCTTCGGCTCTTGCACGTGCACACATGGGAAGGGCTCACTCGCTCTGTCTGCCCTGGGCTCACCTCGCTGGTGTGTCCTGGCCTGGGCTGCAGTGGGTTCAGGGTGTGCATTCGGCTGTTTTCCTTCCCGTGTGTCGGCTGCCTCCCTGTGCCTGGCATTCCTGCAGCAGAGGGTGGGCACAGGGATGTGCTTTGCTGCTCTCTCACCACTGCCAGCCTCACGTCCTGCTCTGCCTTTCCTCTCCACAGAGGTCGCCGCGGGGGAATGATCGTGGATCCTCTCCGCTCTGGCTTCGCACAGCCCGGCATTGACCCATCGTCGGGCATCCCGGGCCGGCTGCCCCCAGGGGCGGTTCCACCAGGCGCCAGATTCGACCCCTTTGGCCCGTTGGGAGCTGGTAGATCTGGGTAGGTCCTTGCCCGTGCCAGGGATCCCCACCTGCTCCCGAGTCTCCTGGCTCGTCCCTGGTGCTGTGTAGCTGGTTTCACTCTGCTCTCAATTTCTTTCCAGGCCGGATCCCGACCACCTTCCCCCTCCAGGCTACGACGACATGTTCATGTGAGGAGTCTCCGCGTAGCTGCGGCCGGAGCGGTCCCTGGGAAGCAGCGGCACGTTCCCCTCTTCGCTCTCCGTTTGGTGGACTTCCATCTCTTCAGCAGCGCTGTTCTTCTCCCTGCTTGGGGCCGCCTTCCCGTGTCCGACCAGCTATAAAGGTTTCCCTGTGCACAGACCGAAGAGGAGGCCGTAGGTCCCTTTCTTTCTGTGCTCCTCGGCGGGTGCCTGGCCGTTTGCACCCAGCTGAAGCGATTCTGCCCCGTGTGGGGTGCACGTGGCCGGGGTGCTGGGTGCTTCCCTCCTCTGCTTCGCCGCCGCGGCACCGCTTTGCCCGCGGGGGTTCCGCGAGCGGTCATTTATTGATGGCGTTAAAGCCGTAGAAATTCAGCGGTGGGTGCAGCTGGAGCGTCCCCTGCATCTCCCCAGGGCCTGCGTGTGGCCCCCCCATGTTTGCCGGAGCTGGTTTCAAGCCAAGACTGACTCGGGGAGCTCTTGGCCCTCTGGTCCCGGGGAGTTTGGTGGTTGGTGCTGAGGAGAGGGAGCTGGCTTCTCGCCGCTCCCACGCTGGGGAGCTGCGGTGGCCTGGCTGAGGGCGGCAGCTGGAGCAGGCCCCCCGCGCAGAGGTGGTTTTTTCTCTTGCTCTTGACCCACGTGAAGGGTTGACCAGCGCGAAGGGCTGGAAGGCCCATCCCTGGGGCCTCCGTGGGCAGAGCCCCGGCAGCGGCTGAGCTCGGCGTCCGCAGGGCCGTGCCCACTGGCACCACCAGCAGAGCCCTTAACGTGCTTGAATTGAATTCCTGGCCCCATCTTGCCCCCTGCCCCTCCTCTAGCTGTTGTTTTTCATTCCTGGGGTGCACACGAAGCCCCGCACGTGGCGTGGCCAGGCACCCCATGGGACTAGGGTGGCTGCTGGGTACCCCCGTAACTGCCAGGCCTGACACTGGCTCCCCACACACGGCGGAGCTGAGCCTGGCACCGAGCTGGGACCCGCTCTGGGGATGCGCGTGGGGGGCTCGCCGGGCTGCGGGATTTGCTTTGTTTAGAGAACCCGTTTCGATGGCCTCAGTCCAGTCGCAGAGGCTGGCGTGGGGCTCTGCCTGGCTGAGCTCTGCCAAACAGCTCAGGGAGGATGGGTGAGATCTGCGGGGCTCGGGCTCCTGAGCTCTTTCTGGAAACCTCCTCCCTGCCTCACATCTGCCCCCCCGACCCAGGTCAGCTCATTTGGGAGCTGCAGCTCCTCTGTCCTGTCGGGGGTTCCCGCTATGATTTTTCTCTTCTCCTGGTTTGATTTCTTGGAGGGGCGTTGGTGAGATTGAAATAAAAACCTGACAACAGCGTTGTGTTGGTGCTTGCTGGGGGTGCCCCCCTCGCTCCCCAGCCCCCTGCTCCCCTCCAGGAGAGAAGAAGCCCCGAAGCTCTGGGCTGCTCCCACCCTCCCTGAGATGGAGGCTTCGTGCTGGGAACTCGCTTTGTACCTTCCCCTGAGCGGCAGCAGCAATTTTCCGAGACGATTAAGAAAATGAAGTGGAGCCCAGCCCCGCTCAGCCCTGGCCCGTGCGGTAATTGCCTCTCCAGGGTCTCGGATGCCGCCAGTGCGCCGCGTGCAGCCGGCCCAGCAGGAATAAAAAGAGGGAAATGATTCCTGCCCCCCTCCCCCCCATCCTATCTCTTTTCCCCAAAGGCTTTTTCCTTTTTAAACCCCTTTGCCTACAAACGCAGCTAATGAAGCCGAGTTCCAGCGTGTGCAGGTGGGAGCCGGGAGGACCAGCCATAGAAATTTGGCACTGGGGCAGCTACGGCATCCCCTGCATCCCCCCAGGACCCGCACGTGGCCCCCTGTGTTCACACGAGCCGGTTTTGAGCCAAGATCCGGCTCTCGGGGCTCTGTCCCTGCAGATTTTGTTGGACAGTCCCTCCTGCAGCCCCCATGGATGGGCCCATGACGGGAGCGGAGAGCGGCTGAGCTCGCTGCAGGGGTGGAGTGGAGACAGAGACCCAAGGTGGGATGAGGCCGTGGCTCTGCTTGGCCCCTCTGTCCTCTCCAGCAGCCCGAGACCATCCACAGCTTAAGAAAGGAGCCCCCAACCTCGCTGGGGGTGCTCGGGGGGAGGAAACAGCTCAGGCCTTATCAGAGGGGGCCCCTCGCTGCGGGAGGCGGCTGCTTTTCTGCGCCTGAATTAATCATGTTCTTCAACCTTTCAGGAGGCAGAGCCGCAGCCGGCTTTGATGGGGCTAATTAAAACGAGCCAGCGCCGGGAGAGGCTGCGGCGGGTCCTGATAAACAATCTTTTGTCTGCAGCGCTCAGCCCCAGCGGGTTCACGGTGCTGTGCAGCTGGAGGAGCAGCTGGGAAAGGAGCGGGGTTTGTGAGAGGGCGAAGTGCCCGGCATCGGGCTGTGCCTGAGCCCCGGGGCTCCTGGGGCTGTGCCCTCTGCTCTCCAGAGAGGGTGGGAGGTGAGGATTGTGTGGAGCCCAGTAAAAGGACTCTCTGTGCTGGGAGAGGGACACAGCAGGGTGAAGGGCACGGGGAGCTCAGGGCAGACTTGTGGCCCTTGTGAGCTCACCCAGCATCGGTGCATCGTGACAGGACAAGAGGAACCGGCCTCAAGTTGCCCCAGCCAGAGGAGGTTGAGGTTGGAGCTGAGGAACAATTCCTTCCCCACTGTCAAAGGTTGCCCAGGCCTGACCCAGGCTGCCCAGGGCAGGGGTGGAGTTCCCCTGATCCCTGGAGGGGTTTCCAAGCCGTGGAGATGTGGTGCTGAGGGACACGGGGCAGTGGGGCCCTGGCAGCGCTGGGGGAACGGGTGGGCTCCATGATCTGAAAGGTCCCTTCCAACCAAACCAATTCCGAGACTCCAGGACAGAAGCATTAAGATGCGAGGGAGGGCAGCAAGCGCTCACCTCGGGTTAATTTTACGGGGAAGCCGTGAAGAGCGGCTGGGGCTGGCGTGTGCAGTCTTGGCACAGGCACAGCCCTCCCTCCTCCTGCAGCACCGGCGGGGCTTCCACGTCACGTTTGAAGAAAGACGCTGGATTATTGGTGATGGTTTGAGATCCCCGGAGAGTCCTTCAGGCCATCTGCCAGCCCGCCCAGCCCGGCCGCACCTGCCCCACACGATCCCAGAGGCAGAGCCCCCGGCGCTGCCAATTACCCCACGGACGCTGCTCCGTCCCCGGGATCCCGTTCACCAGGAACCGGTGAGTTTTGCATGAGCGGGAAAACAAAGCACTGCCAGTTACCCGGGACTGGGAAACTCACGCTGGGCCCTTCCCTCTTTGCTCAGCCCCGGCACGAGCGGAGACGCCGCCGAGGACCCCCAGTGCTGGAGCTCTCGATGCGGGGCGATTCTTTAAAGGCACGCCTTCCTCAGCACACTTTGTTCACCTTAACTGTGTCTGTCTCAGCTCAAAGGATCCCCCCCAGGCTGGCGGGTCCTTGAGGGGCGGCTCAGCGAGGCACTGGCAAAGCAGCCGCGGCCCCTTCGCGTAGGGTCTCTCGAGCAGCCTCGTGCTCTAATCCACAGGAGCATTTCTCGTGCTCAGGAGACATGACCTCCAGCCAGGCTCTGCCTTTCGGCCCGGAAAGGCCCCTTCCATCTGATTTCAAAGCAACAAAAATGGAGCAGGATGATTTCTCCCCTCTAATGGGTTTATTTTCTAATCCCCGCTGAGAGTTGCGGTGGGACTCCCGCCTTCCCCTGTCCAACACCCAGGGCTGCTCTGGCAGACCCCACGGGAAAACCTTCCTCCCCTTCCTCTTGCCCCTGGGATCAGCCCCTCCACAACAGCCGTGATGACATTTGCTGCCCGTCCCTGCCCGGGCCCTTCCTTCCAGCCCCTCGCTCGCCCCTGGGGTGCAGGGGGAGGCGCTGCGCGTTGAGGGGGCAGCAGAGCACGGCCCCCGTTTCACCCCACGCCTGGGTTAATCCCAGGGAAAGGTGCCAGGGCGCCGGGGCGGCGGCGTGAGGCCGTTTGAGGCGGTTTCCCAGGACGCTGCAATAAATACGGAGCGTGGACGGGCCACGTGGTGCTGGGGAGAGGGGCACGTGGCCAGGAGGAATCAGGTGGAAGCGTCAGAAATGAAAACAGGGGTCAGCGGGAAAGCCCTGGAATAAAACCTGACCCCGGCAATTGCACTGCAATGTAAAAATAACAATTTCCTCTTGTGTCGGGCTGTCTGGGGAGGTTTGTCTCCGCCTGGAAACGTTTGATGTGAATAATTTATGGGCTGGATTGAAAGCTGGTGGCGGTTCACGACAAACACCAGCCCTCGCGGGTCCGCGTTTTCCTGCGGGGTCAGCGTTTCCCTTCCTCAGCATCCTGCTCGTACCGATTTTTGTTCTTCCCGCAGAACATTGCTCTTTAATGATGCTTCACCTTTAATTCCCGAGATGCGATTTTTACCTTCACGCCGCGGCCAGCGGCCCTTGTGATCAGCACGAAGGGCGGCGCGGCGGCACCCGGCGGGCGGCGCTGCCTGGCTCGTGGGGAAGCGAAGAGCCGCGTCCTTGCGAGGCGCTGGGAGCTGCCCCCTCTCCTCCGGACAGAGCACCGTGATCTCGGAGGCCATTCCGGGGTTGCTGGTGGGAGCGGGATGCTCGGCACGGCGCGGGCGCGTGGTCCCGGCCTTCATCCTGCTCGCTGGAGTGCGGCTGGTGGGGTGTAAGGGCTGGGGGTGGGTGGCGAGGGGCTGGACCCCTCCGCGTGGACGGTGATCCCGCTCCTCTTCCGCCCGGAGCGGTGCAAGCGCCACCTCTACGCTGCAGAGTTTTACCAGAAACTATTGCTAAAAAAGGTCACTGATGGCAGAGAATGAGAAACTCCATCCCGAGGAGGAGCAGCTGCTCCCTGGCCCTCCCTGGCTGTCGGGAAGGAGCTTGGCCTCGTGTCCAGCCCGGGCTGTGACCGGCCACGCCACGGAAATCCCACGGGCATCTCCAAGGTGCCGTTGCCTCGATGCTTGGTGTCCAGGAAGGCGGTGCGGAGGCAAACGGGGTGTCCGAAGGCGAACAGGGTGTCCGAAGGCTGCGCTGCCCTGGCGCCGGTGGTGAGCAACACCCAAACCATCCCCAAACCACGGCACATCCCAAAGCCACGTCGCTCCGGCGCCGCTGGACAGGACCCCCCATCCCGGAAGGGTCCGGGCAGGCGAGGGAGGTGGCGAAGGCTGCCAGGCCAAGCCTCGCTGGACGGCGTCGGCGAAGGGAGCCCCGCTTCGGCCGTGGGCGCAGGGTCCCCGGCGGGTGAGGGTTGGGGGCGGCTAGGAGTTTGTCCCCTCGGGGGCCTGCGGCGGGGGGCTGAGCTGGCTCTCCAGCAGCGCCCGCGTCCCCTCTGCCGACACCCTCCGCAGCCGCAGCCTCACCGAGCCGTAGGTGCCCCCGGTGCGGCGGGAGGCCCGGGCTCTGCGGCGGGCGGCGGCGGCGGCGAGGAGCAGGGAGGCGAGGAGGAGCCCTCCCAGGGCGAGCAGGGCCAGCCCGGCCACGGTGCAGCGATCCAGGCGAGCCCGGAGTCGAGCCGCTCCCTGCTCCAGCCGCTCCATCTGCCGGGCC
>WEIS01050403.1:0-19879 GCA_013389965.1 Todus mexicanus | reverse complement strand
ACTTCTTAATATCTTACATTTTCACGCTGCACACGGATTTTAATTTTTTTTTCCTGTGGACACATCTGTTTCTCTGACAGGTTGTGTTACTGTAAGCTACAGGGTTTTGCACATTGTCTTGAGGATTTTCTTACAAACTATACATGGAAATTGCTTTGAATACATATTGGAATTTTATGCTGAATCCAAGCTTGCTCATGTACCACAATAGTTCAGTATAGCTTATGGTCCAAATTCACTTTCCCTTCCCAAAAATTGCGTTGCCACAACAGAATATTTCAACTCCAGCTTCTCTTTCTCCTTCTTTATCTCCCAACAGTGTTCCCCAAAATCCTATAACCTACAGCAAGGAGCTTCATATCATCCTTTATCTCTGGGACTGGCTACAGAAACAAAAGTTTATCTGAGCTTTCTCTGTCCAGCTTGATCCACATCTTTTGTGCTGCACTGACCACCCCCATTAGAGGAGCTAACTTTCTATTGCTAGTCCTTCCTAGATGGACATTTCATCTGCAACAGTCTGTGTATCACCTCAGAAAAGGCATTAATTCCTTTTCCGTGCATAGCATTTGAAAACTACACTAAATGGTGGGAGAGAGTGCGAGTCTGTACAAATCCCTGTGCTTCTGTTGATGCAGCAGAAGAGAATTCCCGTCAAAGATTCCCTGATGGCCTGGGAGACACTCCTCAGCTGGGAATCATGACTCACATCAACCCATTCCTCTTCATCCAGAGTTTGAGGAGTGGGTGTAGGAGGAAATGCCTCTGTGATGAGGGGTCAGAGGAAGGGGTTAAACTGCCAGGGAAGNGGCATAATTTTCCGGCATGAAGAAGTAGTGAAGAGCCTGAGAATGGAACTGGGTTTGACTTCTGAGCACATTTCTTAGTTCCTTTGTAAGCCTCTGTCTAAATTAATGTATTGCTGCACTTTGCAGAATAATATAAGGGCTTCGTAGTCAGCTTTCCCTCTTCATTCTGAGGACCAACATGTTAGTTTTTCAACAGCTGTAATCAGGAAAATAAGAGCTTTAGAGTTTGCTTCAAACCCCGTATCTCTAGGCAATCTGCTGCTAGAAAGCTACTCACAGAGTTAGCATGAAACTATTCTAATTCTGTATTAATTGCTGTAATTAGGTTTTTTGCGTCATGATCAGATCAAGGAAGCCTAAGGAGAAAAAAAAAAAAAAAGAAGAACCATCTTTATCCACAACTCTCCTTGAATGAGGCTCAATATTGCCAGCAAAGGCAAAGGCAATGCAAGTCAGACCTCCCCAGCGGGGCAAAAGCCCTTGAGCTTCCCAGTTGCCAGGGGCAGTTTGATTCAGGGGCAGTCATACTCAGCACACTCTCCTGTATGCAGGCCTCCTGCTTATGTTTGTCCTGACGGGATGTTTTTGGCTTCCCTGTTTTACTTGGATCCCTCAATTTTGGAGGTCTTTCTGGTCTTTGCCACCTGCAGGTAGACTTGTGATTTCTTTACAGGATACTATATATGCCCAATATATTGCAAAGCTTGATTCTCCTCAGGTTTCCCATGATCCACTTTGTGTGTGGCAAACCTACTGTTTGCAAAGCATCTGGTTGCAGTCTGGGGGAAGTTCCCTATCTTAATCTTAGGCTTATATTGTTCCCTGTGATGCAGGATGAGCATTCATTTATACTGCTCTTTCCTTTTACACAGCTGTTGTTTGCTGTTTCCCGGTTATTAAATACTTGCACAAGGAAAGAAATATAAAAGTGCTGATACTTGCCATTAACTATTTTTGATGCAACAACTAAGTCTGCCAACTGCATGAAGTGAATGCATTTTGTTAAGCACATCAAAAAATGCATTTGTAAGAAAAGACTCATCAGGTCAGATAAGAAGGACACAGAGTACAGTGTTGGCAAAGTACCTTGGTTTCCCATCCACAAAACGCATTTTTCTTTCTTTGATCTTTTGTATGCTTGAATTATGTAGACTGTAAAATTTTTATGATGGGAGCTGCTTCTTGATGATAACATCTTTATACAATGACCATCCGTCAGTAGAGAATGCTTTCCTACCCATTCATTTCTCTTGTATCTCACTATTTCCTTAGTTTATATTCTCACCTAAATGCAGAGCCTTCCTCATGACAGCCTTTCTGCATCCTGTTCCTTACCATTCTTTCTCTCTCCTCCTGCATGACGTTCTCCAGATGGTACATCTACAGGAAAAGGAACGCATTTAGAAATGGCTGGTTTTCTTTGAATGGGAATTAAGTTGCATTAGCTTCTCGCCAATGCTTTAACTTGGGTGCAGGCTAATCTGCTAGACCCAGGCAAGAAACCATGTTTCTATTCAACAAGAGCTTTGGAAATGTAAACATTTTCTTGATTTGTATGAAATATCGACATCTCAGGAATGTTCTCAAAGCCTAAATCCAAGGAGTGAAGGGCAGTCTGGGCTTCAACTAATTCAGCAACAAACATGCTTTTAACAGTGTCAGAAAAACTTCTGTCCCCGTAGTTTGACTGATTTTCTTGCAAAGTAATGTGCATTTAGTTTCTACCCCCCCAGATTCACTTGTTTGTTGGGTTTTTTTTTGGTAAAGTGAAATAGTTTCATTGGAACAGGCTTGAAGAAGGAAGATTAAATTGACTGAGCATCCATCTTTTGGCTGAGCATGTCCGGATAGTCCTGTGCTTTTATATGCTGTTTATTAGTACTATCTCTGTATGTTGAGGAGCATTGAGTTGGGGCATGAAGAAAACGAGTGCATTGTAATGCTGCTTGCACTTCCATTTACCTTGCCCCATAAAATCTCAGATTTTCCCTCTGAGATCAGGAAGAAAGCAAAGGTTGGGCACTATAGTTCCATAAAGATTTAATTTCTTATAATGGTACAGTTTTTCTGGGTGCACAAAATAGTTAATATTACTGAAGGTAAAGCTAACAGAACAGAAAATTAAGCTTCAAGTGTTGTAATGTACTTGTTTCAGCATGTCTGGAAGGAGTGCCATTGTCAAGAAGACTCAGGTGTTTTTTCTTCTAGAGTAAGTGACCATCTCTCACGGCAGGTGCCCCTTCCCTCTAGCCCTTCTCATCAGAACAATATTGACACCAAGTGTATTTGCCATTGTTTCTAATCATATTTTGAGGATTTATCTGTTCATCTATACATATTATGTACCTCTATGGGCAATTTGCTTGAGTCAGAACTATGGGATTGAGTTGTAGAGTTATTAAATGTTAATAAGCAATGAATTTCAGATCACCCAAATTATAGAAATACCATTCCCAGCCACGTGACAAGCACCTCTCTCTTGCTCTGCTTTTTTGGAAGCTGAGGCGTATGATCTTTTGTGCATTAATTTGTGATGATACCATCAGTCTTTCTTTGAGCAGCGAACTTTAGTAATAAAGTCTCTACATTAGAAGAGCTCAATTTGTATGTTGGGTTTTCCATATCACAGGATCTGCAGTGCAGTATGAAACCATTAAATTTATTTTACCATCTAGTATAATATGTGTAGAAGCTATAGCTCCTAAGAATATGTTTCACAGCTCACTCATGTATGGAGACATTATGAAACTTAAGCATTTTTTTATCTGAAATTCCCCAATCTCTCCCCTTAAAAAAAAAAAAAAAATCTGAGCAATGATGCAAAGAAGTTTTCAAGAAGATTGTTCTCTGAATACATGTGCTATACTCTAGTCTTTTTAAAGAGCAGAAAATCACATAGATGACAGTTCCAGAAACTGTAGATTTATGACTTTTTTTAACTTTCCGATTATGTTGGCAATGACTAAAAAAATAAAATTTTGTAATTTTGAGGAGAGAATAATGTACTTTTTTATTAAAATAGAAATGACACACTGCTGCATATCTAACTTGATTTAGTGTTTTTATTAGTTATAGAACTGTTTTAATACCTCACTAACTATTGCTTTCTCCCTTAAGATTTTCATTGTTCTCATACCCTAGAAACAAATTGATAATTCTGAAAAAAATAAAGTATTTCTTGGTTGTTTGCTAACAGCAGAATAGCAATCAGTCACCACAGGGTTACTACAATGGGCATCATTATATCTGGATCCTTATCAATTTCACTATATGGGTAAGTATTATTGCTGCATACCGGAACTCCTTTGGTGTTATTGCTTAATTTTAATTGTGATTGTAAAATGTGAAAAATGTGGATCTTTAAACCACAATTAAACACCTGCTATACTTGTTGTGCATTGGCATTTAAAGATATATTGAGTATTTAAAATCTGCTGATTCAGATATTACATTGAGGGGGAAATAAAAAAAACAACAAACCAACAACAAACCAGGGATAGGTTTGAAAACAAACGTTTGCTTAAGGAAATAGTTTCCGGGAAATTTAATTTAGCCAAATATGTGATGCAACATCTGAACCTTAAAACATTTTGAAGAGTAAATTTTGATGTTTTGCTGTTTCTCACACAGATTCAGAGAGGCTGCCAGTCCCAAGCAGCTTCAAAGAATCCCACTGTCCTGTGTGTGCCCCTCTGACATCCCGCTAATGGAAAATCCTGCACTAGAAAACACCTGCCCAGCATTAGCAAGGCGTAAATGGCAGAAACAGCAGAATGCCAAATTGCAGAGGCACAAAGAAATGCAGGTTTTGTAGAAAACGCCTCTGCTGACTGCTCTCAAATTCTTAATTTCATTCAAGAACGAAAATATTTCTAAATCGCTTCTGGTTCTGTGGTGAGAAGCCCAGCAAAACACATGAGCACATGATTTTCTTAAGCATGTGAGCAATCTCAATGAGTTAGAGCTCAGCACATGTGGATGTTCTTTGCTGGACTTGGATCTGATGGTGGTATAAGGTGGTTTAAATCCAGCAAATATGAAGAGAAGCAGCAATTCAGTACAATTAGATCTGCAAGCAACCTGTGTGGGACATCCTGGCCTGTGTACCTTTCCTCTCATTCCCTTCCTTAACTATAGCTTGGAAAAATGTTTTGATCTGAAATGATGACAGATTTATCCTCTCAGTAAAGACTGTTTTTTGAATATTTGAGGGCAAGTGTACTTGTTTACAGGCATTGAAAAATCAACATTAAGTGTTAATTTTTGTCCATTGCTGTTTCATTTTTATTTAGCCACTTTAAACTCAGAAAAAAAAGTAAAAATCATAGTATCAACCCTTCTATCTTTGCACAGACGGTGGGAAGAGTTTTCCCTGCCCTCAGCTAGTTCTCCTTCATTCCAGAAGGTTTCCCAGGGGATCTTTTTGCTTCATAATTTATGATCTAGTCAGGTGAGGACCTAGAACCAAATACCTCCCCCATCCAAACTAACATCTCTGGAATACAAACTGTTCCTCTTTTAGGGAGAGGTAACACACAATACTTTTTTTCTGCTGCAGAAGAGAGCTTGGTGTTTCTTAGTGGTTTCCCAAGTAGGCAATGTTGCTTTTCAGGAGTTCATTGACTTAGGTTTGTATTTCTTGCAATCTAGACTCCTGGGAGGATTCTTGCCCATATACTTCTACTGAGTTTGCGTTGAACTTTGAAACTGATTCAACGTGATCTGCTGTCAGCCTCTTGCTGCGCACTGGGTGATCAAAATACCTCCCTTCCCCTTCCTGGGAGAGTAGGGGTCCCAAGGGCACTTGACATTCCTTATCTTTCCTACACGCTAGTCTGAAACCAATGATATCTGGCTAATATGTGTGAAAAAACCAACAATATTTTGTAACTAATATATGCAATAAATCACCAAGTTTTGTATTTCAATTTATTCTGCAAAACACTATCTCAGTTTGGAAGTACAGTAACCCCACAATTCCTTTCTGCAGAGGCCAAACAGCTCTTCAGCTGCCTTACCACAAATAAATCATTTAAATATCTTCTGCTTGTCTTATAGCAAATCTTGGCTACCAGTACACTTTTCTGTCAGTCTTCAGTAATGGCTTGTGTCAGGTGGAACCTCCTGGGAAAGAAATGGGTTTATCTTAAAAAGTTTATGAGAGCATCTCCTCTATCTCCAATGTGTGTCATAGAGAGGGATTATTAAATATAGAATAAATAACAGACAACTGTATTACTGGGCTTTAATTCCATTGAGGGGTTCCATTTTTGAAAAGTAGATTCAGTGCTCATGAAAGCTGTCAGGTTCAGGTTGTAGGAAACCAAACTGGTCTTTTAACCCACAGATCAGGTGTGGTATTGGCAGGGAAGTTGTAGTTAGGTGGGGGTTGGGCTCCTCTCCCAGGCAACTAGTGACAGGATGAGAGGGCACAGCCTGAAGCTGCACCAGGGGAGGTTCAGGTTGGATGTTAGGAAGCACTTCCTCATGGATGCTGGAATGGACTGGCCAGGAAGGTGGTGGAGTCTCCATCCCCAGAGGTGTTTAAGAAAAGATTGGATGCTGCACTTAGTGGCGTGGTTTAGCTGATGTGGTGGTGTTAGGTCATAGGCTGGACTCTATGATCTCAGAGGTCTTTTCCAGCCTCAATCATTCTGGTATTCTGAGATTCTGTGAAGCATGCAAACTCTCTCAAGATTTCCTCACCTGCAGCACCTGGATTTATGTTTTAGCCCATCCAGGTCCAGGTGGTGCAATGGAGTTTCTGGCGACTGTTCCAAAACTAGCTGAGTGGACTAGTACCTCCACGTGCCATGGTGATGTGAACAGAGGCATTAGCTGGAGTCTTAAAGCCGAGCTCATTGTCTGAGTGTGCTGAGCCCCACCAGAGCTGTGCTTATGGGCGTGCACAAGCTCTCAGCAGCAGGCAGGCACTGCGCTGCGGGGGACATAAACCCAGAGCAGGGATGTCTATTAAAGCCCATAGGCAAAATGGTCTGACTTAGAGGACTCCTCTTATCTCTGCGTTAGGCTAACCCATAGGGAGCCTCACATTGCTCAGGCTCGGCAGGATGTGTGGCATATTGAGGCTTATATTTTAACTCTGCACCTTTATAGCACAAGGTCTATCAATTAATTTACCTACTCTTGTGTCAACTTTGGCAGCTTTATAAATTGGAAAAAGAGATTCATGATCTAAATCCAGCCCCTCACTCTGCGATGCATTGATGCCTGTAATTCCTCATAGAAAATATCTTTCCTGAAGTCTGCAATGTGTTATAATCTCTAATTATGAATATGTTCACAGAACTTGTTCATCTCAAGATGCACTTGTGCATCTGTTATTTATGCACTATACATTAAACTTTACATATAGCTTTAGAAATATTTCTGCAGATGTGCACTTGTACTTAAAAGACCATAGAAAATGATATGTTAAGCTGCATGATGAGGTCCTTGCATAGGGATTATAAAGTACTGGAAGAAGCACCATCTTTTCCCACGGCTGAGTTGTAACTAGAGGTAGATAACATTCTGCTGAAACTATGGGCTGTGGAAGGGATTCTCCAGAGTCATGGCTGCAGATGATGCTGTAGTCTACCTTCACCTGCTTGTGTCCATCCGTCTGCCTTGCGAGCAGTCTGCAGGCTGTGTGTCTCTGCTGTCATGCATGGCGGAGCTTAGGGAGTGGGTTGGTTCCTGGATCCCAGGTATGAACTGTGCTTACAGACTTTGGGTCTTCATGGCAGGCAAACCTGATATCGAGGGCATCCTTAGGCCACCTTTTGAAGATGATAGAAGAAGCTGTGTGCTTGTGAGGGCCAGAAAGTCTGGCACTGTGCAAGAGAGACTGTAAACTTATTAGGGAGGCTGAACTGTATGTTTAAATAGCACATAATACAGTGGGGACTAGTCCCTGCCTGGTACTTTTAATTGCTGCTATAATAATAATACAAAAAACAGAGCCACTGTTCTGTATGCAGCCATATGAAAAATGATAAATTGTGATTCTACTTGTTTTCCTATTGTAAAGTAATGCTGTCAGTATGGAATTTATTTAACTGGAAGATAAATTCTCAAATGATTATCTTCAAATCTGAAGGGGAAAAAAAATATAATTAAGCACTAGCCACTACAAGAAAATTAGAATTAAAGCTAATGTAACTTAAACACACACACACACGTGTTGGAGGGCTAGTAAATACATGACGTACAAAAAAAAATACTTATATTTGAGCACACCTCAAGATCTCCTCTGGGCCATAATTCCAGTCATTCCCAGAAGGACATAAATGCCACCTTAAAGCTGTGACTGCATCAGGACCGTAATATCTTTCTAATAATGCTTTGCTGAAATGGAACCATTAACGAATAGGTTTTGATAGGTCAGATGATACCAGATTACTTTATATGTTAGGCTTCTTTGTGCGAGCTAACTAAGGATGCCCATGGTTCACAGAGATAAACCCTGCAAGGTCGTGAGTGTCTTTGGAAAGTACTGAGGGTCCTTCTTTCCCACTGCAACTTAATGAGTACACTGTGCCAGAGAGGAATGCAAATCTGTTGTGGGGTTTTTGTGGGTTGGGGGTTTTTGGGGTGGGTAGTTTGTTTTATTTGTTTGTTTGTTTGTTTTGGGGTTTTTTTTCCCTTTTTGTGTGTACTACTATGTCTTGCAAACAAAAGCTTTTTCTCTATGGAGAGTGAGGAGACCAACATATCTATACAATGCGCCCCAGCGTCACCTCAAACAGACGTTTTCTTGTTAATTTGGGAAATAACAGCATGCTACAACTTCAGCGCTCTATGTTTTCTTCTCACAACACTGTTTTGCTTTTCATGTTCTTTATATTATACTGGATAATAGAAGTACCTGAAATATTTGGAGATTGACTGAAAAAAAATCTTCCTTGGTTTGAAGCTCTGTATCTTTATGGAATCATAGGTGCTGGAGATTGTAAAGGCCTTTTTTGGTCATTGAAGCCACGCATGTGTCGATGCTGGATTGACACTCTTTTCTTTACCTGTGAAAGCTGCTTGTGATATGGTGGTGCAAGGAAATTTGCACTTTAATAGAACACATTTTCATAAAGGCTCAACCTGATTTTGTCTCCATTTATGGTTCAGATATATACAATGCTATACAGGCCATATGAAATTACGGCAAGAAGTTGTGAATGATGTAGGAAATGAAAAATTCATCACAAAGAGCTAAGAGGTAGCAGAACTGTGCTGCACTCTACCTTTTGATATTAAACTCAGATATAACCAGGAAAGGAAACTTGGCTCAAAAGGTCTCAAGCAAAAATAAACCCCGAAGAATAAAACTGAGAAAAATAAGAAGACTAATTTAAAAAAAAATAACATATCTTGAAAATGTTCATTCTCTCTTATTAAAAAAAAATAAATAAAAATGCACTTCTCAACTGAAGGCAACATTTATAAATGTGGATTTGTCCCAACTCAAGACGAACTGACAGGGCTTCTGACAGTTCTGGGAAGTGCTAGAGTATTCATATCAGAGAAAGTTCTTTGGGTTTTGTTGGATTTTTTATTTAATTTTGATCTTTTTTCCTGCAAGGGGGTGTGGAATCACTCATTCTAGGGCTGGTAAGTAGTATATGTAGAATTTATTTGTAATGTACATAATAAAAAGAAGTTCTCTTAGTACAGGTGGGCTCTCAAGATAAAATCAGGTAAAAGGTAGGTAATGTTTAGCACATTGTTACTGCAGCTATGCTGACCTGGTTTACTTCCATCCATGACATGAGCATTCTATCTATTCCATACAGTTTTGGGGGGATAGCAAATGTTAGAAATTGCTAGCATGTGCTATGCAATCCTTCTACTTTCCATTTGGGCACACATTATTCTCCCAGTTCTGACGAACAGGTGGACTCCTCCTCAGGCAAAGTCCGTGCAGCACATGAGAAGGTGTATATCCTTCACTCCTTAAAGCCAGGCATGTTCTTCAACACCTTGCAGAATTGTGTCCTTAACCATCACCACCATCAATAGCTACTACTTACCTGCTCTCCCTGCAAAATGTGATTCTTTAAACATACAGCCCTGGGACTTTGTGCCGGTCAGGAAAGCATCCATGCTGAGTGATGTTCCCTTCTCTCTGCATACACATTGCGTGAAGTGATGGCTGTAGCTCCAGTCTTTTATGCGTTTGCTAGTGAGCACCTGCATCGAACATGTGGACTTCTAATCTTCACATCCTAGATGGCCTTGAATAATTTCTCGGAGTTTTATAGGCAATTCTGCAGTGATCAAACTACTGTAAAGAGAGACCTGGGTCGACCAGTCATTTTTATTCCCTTCTTTCAAACATATAATCTAAGGTTTCCCTTGTGGGTGGCCCTTTCTTTTGTGCCATTGTAATTTCTTCATAGGTGGTACCTGACAAGTCCTTTTGAACCCTTTGAGTTTTTTGTTCAGATTCCATTCACTTCAAAATATCATTACCATTGCAAACAAGGAAAATGTGTTTATCAGAAACTGCAAACTCCTTTAGGGCCTCATAGGATTAATCACGGTTATAAAGTTTTATTAAACACAATTTTTGTTTAATGACAAGCTCCACCAGTCCTTCCCATTTCGAACCAATCCTGTCCTAAGGGTGTATCTAGCACAGCAGATTGTTTTCAACAGACTCTCAAGACAATCCCTATTACTTTGTCATGCACAGAGATATTTTTCTTCCTGGATAATTTGAACTTCCTTAAAAATCACATCTGTTTCATACTTTATTTATTTGTAATTTAAATCCTTAAATTGAATCTTTCATTACTAACATCTGGGCTTGAAATGCAGCCCACTTGAAAAAATACAATTTTTATTTTATTTGTAGTTACCCCCCTTCACTCAGTAGCATTGGTACAAACATTCCCTGGCCAGAGGCAAAACAGCCGGGTATCTTAAAGCTGTGATGCTGTACCACGTGTAATATGGCTCACTTGAATGTCCCTGAAGTGACTGGCAATTTGCCCAGAATTAGACTGAATGCAAGTAATAAGCTGTAGAAATTCCACAATATTGACAATTAGATATCTCTATATAGCAGCAGCTGTGTATTGTTCTCATGGTATATTCCTCTCAAAGCACCTCCTAAAAAAAGGGGGAAAAAAAAAACCTGGCAGAAGGTTGCAGGCAGCAGAAAGGTAATATACATTGTATGAAATATCTCAAATTCAGATTAGTAAGAATGTTTCTATTAGTACAGTTTTCTACAATAGAAATAATGGCTAACCCAAAATACTGAGGAATTTTTGGTATATAATACCACATTTGTACTGCAAAATTGCTATATTTTAAGCTTTTTTTTTTTTCTTTTTCTGAGAAAGATACCTACCCAGTCTTTCCTTTCATCATGAAAAGGAAGAAATGGGAGTACAGGCTCACCGTTGGTTGCTGTTTGGTAAAAAGCTTCACCCATCCTTTTGAAAATTGCCTCCCAAACAGAAAGAGACATTAGTGTCCTGCACAGTGAGGGTCTCTGCAAGATGTAGCAGTGTGGCCCAGAAGGGAAAAGCAGAGTTAGAAGAAAAGCTTTGTTTTTTTTACCTGATTTGAGAAAATTTGGATAGCTCTGAGGGACTTGCTGGAATAAATATGTTTATTTCTTATTAATTCTCAATTCCCTCATGTTTCAAAGTTTATTTGTCAGCCTTTCTACAGAAAATGTGGAAAATGAATTCACTGAACATTTATTTCATTTTACTTACAAGAAGCAGCTACCCACAGTGAACGGATTCAAATTTTATTTTTTAAACCATACTTTTGAAGTTTGCTTTATGAGCTATTCATCTTTGATATTTTGCCCAGTGGATATCAGTGGAGCTTGTTTCTGTCGACTACTAAGCTTGTCAAACTTTGGTTTTGGTATCTTTCTTTATTGCAATAGAAATGATCATTTTTAAAATAAACTGCAGGTTTGGTTTGTTGTTTGGTTGTTTCTTTCTTTTTCTTTTTCTTTTTTTTTTTTTCAGAAGTACCATAAAACTGAGGGAACAATAAGATGTCAAGTTTTATATTGCAGATGCTAATTTATCAAGCTAATTACCAACAAAATGCAACTAAATTGCTGATAATCTTGAGACTGATTAATTCAGCAACAGAGATATTGATGAGTATTTAAAGGTTAGGAATAGGAGTGTTACGATGCAGGATCCCCTTCCTACTTCAATGCTTACCACAGAAGAATTATCTCAGCACCGCATGGCGTACACAACATTTTGACAGATACGTGTGCTGTATGCCAAACAAATTACTTGAGAAAGGAAAGGCCAGTTTGTGCATTTCTCTGCCTGGTGCGACCACACTGAGTGTTGCTAAAATAGAGGGGAAGGTTTTGCATTGCTCTGCTTGTTCAAGTTTCCCCATCCTGATATCCGTCAGCTCGGCTCCTGACAATTTCATTTCCTCTTCTATATTGCCTGGTTTTGTGCAACTTCCCTGTCTTTCTCTCTCTCTCCCCTGTAAAAAACCCCGAAATAACAAACCAAACAAATGTTCCACAAATGCAAACACAGTAAGAAATCGTGACTTATGGACTTCTCCAGCTGCAGGGGAAGTGTAGGTGTTGCCTGAATCCATCCTTCAGAGATAATGATTTCTCCTTGGGCAATGGGGAGAGCATTTCTTCTGGGCTTCATCTGAGCTCTGCCTCCTTTCCTCTGGGCACTGAGGCTGCTGAGTCAGTGCTGAATGAGGTCAATCATGATACCTGTTTCTCAGAACCGGAGGCTGGGCCGAAACGGCCTGAAATTGCATCACTTGGGCCCTTCTCTTGCCAGCAGCGCAACATTGGGTCCCTTTGGTGCCGAATGTACTCCAATAAAGGAGGTTAAAAAGCCAGTTCATTAACTGACTCCAGCACTGAGTGAGTCCCTTTTATAACCTGCGTTATCAGCAGAAGTACAAGCATGGTGTGGTGAGGAATGTGATTACAGACAAGATTTCCTGGGAGAGGAATTAGCTGGCTCTGGTGGCGATCTCTGTTGTAACGAGCACGCTGCCATCTTTATGAATACAGTTATAGATGTACTCCCACAGCCCTGGAAAATGCAGAGATCCTCTGCCTTGCCAAGCAGCACCAGCCAGGTTCTCAAAGGGTTAAAATGCAGTTTACTATTGAATAACATAAAATGAGCTGTAAATAATGTAATGATATGTATTGTTAAGCTACATATACTGTACCAGGTGCAAGTACTCCCACTCCTCACTTAGATATAATCTGGGGCAGTCAACAAACACAGATGTACTTTAACAAAAAGAAAGAGAGAGGAAAAAAAAGATAAGGGAAGGATGAACAAGAAAAAAATTAAAACATATGTAAGATAATTTAACAGAGATAACAATCCAGGTAAAACCTGGCCCATTTTTCAGAACCACTTTAACTGTGCCGTGTAAAATACAATGGCATTTTGACTTGTTTTTGGAACATGCATGAGCCAAACACGTGTGGAAACACCTTGACAGGCCTTTTGTATAACTACAAGAAAACTGATAATCCTAAATCAATTACATGGGGGAAAATATGAATCTTTGAATACTAGTAATTATAATGGTTATTTTTCACTTTTGTAGCACCTGCAAATGATGCACTGTATATATAACAATGATTCAAAAAGCCGTAATTAACTGTTTATTTTTTTCTTCTTGTTTGCTGGCTGTAACCAGTCTGCATTAATGGACANGCATGGGGACAGCTTGCAGTAGTCACCGTTAGGATTTTTAATGCGGGTGTGAGCATGCGGTTGCCATAAAAGCAAAGCACAGCAGAGCTTTGTGTTGAAATGAAAATGCAACTGTGCCTAGGCAGTGGCCAAAGGGTCCCGAGCCTTGGGTAGGCACCACGCACTGCGACAGCTCCAGAGGCACCGGGAGCTAACCGGCCGGTGCCTGCAAGGAGGCACAACAGCGCCACGCAACGCGAGCGCAAGATGGCTGCTGTAACCATCTGCAGGACATCAAAGTCTGCTGCCTGATGGCAAGTGGGCTGCCAAAGCTTCTAAAGGCTTTGGCGCCTGCATGTAAATCGGATGCAAACTGTCCATCTGCTGCATGGCACAAGTGACAGCTGATTCTTTTTGCAGTCCGTAAGATGAACTAGACCTAAGCCAATCCGTCCCTGTTCCTAATCACACAAGGTTTGTCCTACCAGTTTCATTAGCCAGACACACGAGATACAGTATGTGGTTTTTCATTTTGCTTGGTACGTGACACTATAAAAAACAATGCCGGGGATGGGCTGTGAAACCAAAGGGGACACACTGCTGCTACTGCAGAGAAAGCATATTGGCAATGTTCAAAGCATATTGGGGCATAACAGTAGTCTAAAAACCCCAATATGGATTAGGACAGCTGACCAGATGTCTTGACTGACATTTTTTAACACGATTCAAGGGTGTCCCTACAGTACATAAATGCAAACTATACATCTGTGTACTTTTTTTTTTTTTCCACTGGAAATACCATACATGGATGCTTTGATTGTAGCTGACAGCTCCAGTGTGAGGGGAGAGCTGAACAATGCCATGGCTCTGGCCTTCTCCTCTGAGAAGCTCCCTGGAAAAAGTTTGTCTTGGGTTCCTGCTCAAACAGGCAAGAGAAAGATGTTGTCTTCGTCAGAAAGTTACCTACCTCCTTTCTTTATCAGATGGGTAGTGGGAACTCACTGGGATTCTGTGTTGAAAGAGGGGGATGAGATGTGATATACTGTTATAATAAGGGAATGTTGTTCTTTTCTAGACCGATGTCAAATTTAGAAAGTAGGATTACTATCAAAATGTAATCACTTGGCTGCACAAATGTTTGTGAGAGGAAGGGATCGGGAATGGTTGGGGAGGGGAAAGTGGTGCAGGTATATCAAGGACCAAGGAATAAAGACAGTGAAAGAACAAAGTTTTTCATTTCTCATTTTGCAGTTTTTAGAGCAGGAGTTAAAAGTGAAATGTAGACCCTATTCCCTCCCCAGCCTCCGCAGCAAATTCAACATAACAAGTGGCAACGTTCAGTTTGAACCTGTGCACTGGGTCTAGACCACCTGTCCCATGTGTTTGTGTCAGCCCAGCCAGCGCTACTTCCCTCAGTTTACAGGAAACATTTCATGTACATACTTCCACTTATACATAATCATGCATGAGTACTTTTCCCCTTCCGTCTCTCGTACATTCTTCATGTAGGATAAGCTTTGCAGGTAGGAAGCCAGTTTTCATACTTGCCTGTCCAGCAGCAACTTGAGGCATAGCAAACACCATTCTCATCACCTAGAGTTTATTTCAAAAGCCTGTTCTTCACTAGTGCCTCAGCTTCAAAGTACAGGGAAAACTGAAATCTTGCCTTTTTCGAATGGGAAGCTGTGTTATAAACTAATCACAGGCTCTACCTCTGTCCCTGATGGGCTTTGGTGTGGAATTCAGTCTCCTCTGCTGATGCTCCTCCTTGGCGTGTCAGAGGGGGCAGATTTATAGTGTTTGCAAGGACGTAACCAAATAGACTAGTTGGTTTCAGTGTGTGCTCTCTGGTTTCCTGGTAAATGTAAAGTGGTGTCTAAATTTATGTTTGTTTTGTTTCACTTGTTCCCTTTGTAAACCTTTCGTTTTCCCAGCAACCAGCTCCAAACTTCATGCAGGAATAAAAGATGCCCTTATAAAGCAAAAGACTTTGTAGCATCAGCAAGGCTGCCAATAAAGTTCTCCTCAGCATCTGCGTGTACACTTTCTGCGGTCCTGGCTGGTTGGCTGCATGCTTTATGGAAACATAATTCCTATTTAACACTTTTGATAATTTAAAGCTTGTGTCTGCCAGTGATAAAACTTGCTGACGCTTAAGTTTGGCTTTTATGTACCCATTCAGATTTGTAGTGTACCCTTAAAAAAGGCATTCCCCAAGACTTCAATTACCTTTGTGCCGATACAGATACTGTATATTTAGCCCAAGTCTAGCTCTAGTGACTTCAATGAGTATTTGAGTCTATAGAGGAAGAGTTTCTCTATGGAACTGTTGAATGATAAAAATGCTGCTCCGGTGAGTCCTGAGACTGGATGACCCGTGTCTCGACCTCAACTCCTTCTTACTGCTTCAGTGGTGACACCAATAGCAGCAACCCCCCGCAAGGCCACCCTCCTTCTGTTCTCTGCCTTTGTGTGGCCTGGAAAGCTCTCCAGTGAGCGGGATGTTGGCTCTGCTCATGGCTGGTATCTTCCTTCCCATGCTGACCTCCCTCAGGGCAGAGGGGCTACAGGCATCTCCAGCTGTGCCCAACCTTCCACTGCCCAGGATGGTGGTGCTGCCTTGTGGAAGGGATTTTTCTGCTATGCAAGTGGATGTTTGGATGTTTGTCCCAGAGCACATGGCCTGTGCCTGCTCCATCTTGCTCAGGCATCAGCCAGTGGCTGCTATGTCAGTCACCTACATTAGGAGGGTGGGAAGAATGAAAAATGAGGTGTATGGGATTTTAGAGGAGGCAGTGCAAGTCTATGGGAAGATAGCTGTCTGCATTCCTGAGAACAGTGGTCAAGAGAAAACTCTATTCTTGAACAGAGAAAATCACTCTGGTCTGTGTGATGATAAGCACCTATGTATCTAAAAATTAAATACTCACTAACACAGGCAAGCTGCTGATAATGTGCTAACATGACTTTTATGTGTATATTGTTAAGTATAAAACTGGTGATACAAACTAGAAGGTGCTAATAGCATACATTGAACTGTGGAGGTACACCACAATTCATTTGTCTTTTCCAAAATGACCTTCATCTTTGCTGACTGATGGAAAATCACAGATGTGGAAATGTCCTGGATGGAACTGGTGGGAATTTTCCTTCTTTTTGGTCCTGTGCATTTACTGTGATTTTCAGAGAGCACCTGAGATTGCAGGGATTTTACTGCTGAGATTATAGGTCCTACTGTAAATCTGCACTAAACAGACACATGCATAAACTTCTATAATGCTATTGCATCAGTAGATCAACTTACAGTTCCTTTTAGATTCTCTTTGTCTTGCTATTTTCATTCTATTCAGGAACAGAGAATCAAGATGGATATTTATAATACAGCTTTCAATTTACTGATCTACAGACATACCTCTGGCCTCCACATATAGGCTTTCTTCTTATTATTTCCATGAGAAGGCCTATTCCTGCAAACTGGACGGGGGTTTTGAGCCGAACAAAATCTCTGACCTGGAATGTGCCTGTCACCGATGGTTATTGGAATATCCACTTGTTCATGCTAGACTTCTATCTTGGCAGCTGAGCAAAAATAAAACACATCACAGGATCCACTTCAAAGCAATTCTGAGAGTCTCTGAAAAGTACAGTTCTCCATATCCTTGACAATAAGAATTAACACTACATCTCAGCATTAAATTCAGAAATATAAATAACCAATTTGCTAAGGATACTCCATTTGTTCCTCATAGCAGAAGCTTGACTTAGACCATGAAAAAAGGAAAAGTAACTTGCTTACCTCTACCAGTGAATAATGCAAAGTGAGGGTACAGATATTGAATAAGCAGGTGGTGCCACCACACCATGACTCAAGGGCCAGTGGACCTTCATGGTGATGATGGGAGAGAGAGGTGGATAACTGCAGTCCTCACTGCAGACTTGCCTTGAACCCTTGCCAACCATGCTTCAGCAAAGGGACTACTTAATGTTTTTCTCCCTTTTATTGAAATACAGCTTAATGTATAACTGGGGAAAGAGATTCTTAACCATGTCAAGGCAGTATTTTTCCTTTTCTTTGATCTATTCTTTCAATTTGGATCTATTCAGGTCTATTCTTTCAATTCTCTTTGCCATCAAATGAAAGAATTCAGTCTTCAGTGTTTTAGACTCTGCTGTGAGAGACAAGGTACTGCTTTTCACAGTCCCGTAGTTATAAATGGTGCAATAAATACATAGGAGTAAGGTCAAGTACTTAGCAGTAGTAAATATGTAATAAGATGTATATATTTGTTAAAGCCTGAATTTTATGCAATATCTTAAACAAAATCATCTAGCTATTTCTCTGTCCATCCATCCATCTCTCCAACCAACGTCAAGGTTATTCACATAGTATGAGGTCTTCGCATTCTGCAGAACATCTCTCTGCCATCTAAATTAAGGGCCAAATCCTATTGTCTTCACTCGGTTTCACTCAGAAGACCACCCTCCGTGTGGTACCTCTGCAGCCCGGTAGAGATGCAGGGTATTCTGCATACTGGCCCTAAGCTAGAACACATTATTTCTCAGACTGTGGAAAGGCTGATTTGGATCCGTTCTTTGCACTGCGGCAGTCCTGTGCGATCCTTGCCTGGCATGAGCTTTTCGTCTCATACCGGCTCCTTTTGGGCTAGTGTTTGTGCAGTGTTAACACAGCACAAGGGTTTTGTTGTCTTGTGGTTTGTTTTTTTTTTCCTTGCGGAAACAAAGTGTCTCCTGACAAGATCAGGGAAAACATTTGGGACACTGCTCATTGACATTTTACCTGAGGAAAAAAGATTATGGCATACTCAAAGTAAATCACACAGCAAAGGGAATGTCCTCATTTTAGATTGCAGAGCAGAGAGCCCGTGTGCTGCAATTGCTAAGGTAATGGTTGCTGCCGCTCCACTGTTTCCTCGAAATGCAGTCACTCTGCCTTTTTATTTTTGGGCACTTTTGCATGCATAATGATATCCATCCATTTAAAGGCAAATGTCCTCTTAGTTTTAATGGGCTTCTGTTCATGGAATACTGGCAGATACTGTCCTTACTTTGATTTTATTTTTTTTCTTTCTTTTTGTGATTCTGAGCTAACTGTTGACTTGGCATGATGCTACTGGAAACACAGAGTACCTGTGCCCTCCAAGCAGCTGCTCAGCATCTTCCAGAACTGTGTACATGGTGGAAAGATATAAATTTCCATGGTGTGCTTTTACAACGAATTTATCACAGAAGTAAAGAATGGAAGAGACCTTACTGGTCTGTTAATTTACCTCCCAGAAATTAGATTATTCTCCAGAGTGCATTTTCTAGATCCACACACAGTCCAATTTTAAATGTTGCAGATGATGGGGTTTGCATGGCTTCTTGCAGGTGAATTCACAGCCTGTATGGCCTCGATCACCTTTCAAATGTTTATGTCCTCTTCTTCCTCGCTAATTTAAGTCAGTATTCTGCATATATATATTTCATTTTAATATTTTATTTATCTATTGTCTTCCTGCCTAAAAACATTTACAGACCTTTCCAAATCTCCCTCTTTTTTTGCCACTGTCCTCTCCTATTAATTCCTCCAGTCAAATCAGATGCTTTGTAGTTATAAAATACTCTCTTTTTCTCTTCCAAAGTCAAACTCGGCTCAATCAAGCACTACCTAACCTGTTGCCTCTGCACTCAGTGTTACATTCAACACATTCTCGGGGACAATACTTGGTATTTAATGCCTGATGCAAAGGTTGAGAAGACATAATCTGTAATTTTAAAAAGACTGAATCCTTTCCAGGTGTCCATTTTACTTATACAGCAATGTATGTGGAGAAACAGTGCGTTACAGAAAAAGCACAATTCTGAGAATCAAAGTTTCAAGTAATTAGACAGATTTAGTAACTTTATTTTCTTTTTTTCTAGATTAGAATGTGAGATAATGCTTTTTTGTTCACTAAGTATGAGTATCTCTGCTCCCTGTACCTCTCAATTAAATATTATGTTCAAATTTACCTCCTTTTTCCAATCATTAATAAATTTTACTGAGTTAGATTCCAAACAGGCTTTTAGAGTATATGATAATTGTAATACTTTATGTTGTGGTGCATCTTCAAAGGTGATTTTAATGAGTCACAGAGCCTACCTGTAAAATTGTGTCTGGAATGAGTTGAAAGGGGAATCATATTTTTTTAAAACAAAAATATTTTTTGCAGCGAAAAAGGCAATATTTCTTAAATCTAGCTATCTCCCAGCTTTGCTTTTTTGCATTAATTTTTGATTTAAAAATTTTTCATTCCACTTGGCTTGCGAACCTTGTAAGAAAGTGCTTCTAGGATCAAAAGAAGCTATTTTTATAGTATTACCTCATTTTTTATTTTTTTTTGTTAAAAT
>WEIS01050402.1:2850-51261 GCA_013389965.1 Todus mexicanus | reverse complement strand
GGTATGTGTCATTCAGACGATTTTAGCCTGAAAGGGCAGATGTAGAAGGATGAAGAAAATCTTGTATTAATATGGTGGTATTTGAGACACTGCCGTCCAAGCTGTGTCTCGTTTGCATGCTATCCAGTGCAGTGCCCTTTCATGTTTCTCCCTTCCGCACAAGTTAGTGGGATGAGTATGTGCTGTCAGTAGCAATGCAGTGACTTTTTTCCTTTTCCCCTCCTCTTCCCCCTGCTCCTGCAGGATTGCCACGAGAAGATCCGTGTTCTCTCCCAGCAAGCAGCTGCTGTTGTGAAACAGGAAGGGGGTGATAATGACTTCATTATCCGTGTCCGGGCTGATCCTTACTTCAGCCCTATCCATAAACAACTTGAAAGCCTGTTGGATCCCTCCTCCTTCACTGGACGTGCTCCTCAGCAGGTAAAGTAGTACAAAGAGGCTACAGGTGCTACAGGTTGTGATGCAGTGTGTTATTTGATTCTGCATCCTCATGTGTGCCAGAGACTGTACATACTATGAAGCTCTGCTTAGACTACTAAGGCAGACACATCTCTCATTTGTTTTCCTTGGCTTCCTTGTCTTTCTTTGTGGGCTTCACATTTTTGACTTTGGACATACCAGACTGCTGGATGTCTCTGTGAAACAGAGACCCCAGTAAGACAAGGAGTTCTGAATAGGGAGGAGGAGGGAACCCTTTCCTGTGCTGATTTTCTTTCCTGTTTCTCTCGAACAGGTGGCAAAGTTCCTGAAGGAGGAGGTTCGACCAGCGCTGGTTCCATACCAAGGCAAGATGGGTGGGAAGATTGAGCTGGCACTTTAGGTGTATTCTGCAAAGATGTGTGGTTACAGGAAGATAATAAAAGCCTTATTGAATCAGGTCTGTTTCCTGCATCAGGTTATTTTGGTTCTCTACAGTACATTTAACCCCTGGAGCTTATAGCCATCCTCATTCCAGATGGGCTTTTCATTCTTTGTCTGCTGTTTAATCAAGCTTCCAGCTATTGTGTGCTCAGTCACTGAGGAACACTTGATTGTGATAAGGCAACTTTATCACTACCTTTCACTGGCCTCTTACAGAACACTGACAGCTGTTTGTAGAGCGGTGCCAGGTGCTGCCTGCAATTCAGATATAACTGACTTGTTGAAGAGCAGGGGTAGGGGCTCACTTCTATTGCCATCGTATTCATCTGCTCCTAAACTTTCTCCACAAGTGTCTCAAAAGATGATAAAAGGTTGTCCTGGCTTTCAGAGTACTGTGATTCAGGGAGCAAATAGGCCAAAACATGAGGAACAATGAAAGGGAGAGGTCATGGGAACTTCTTGGCTCATAAAACTGCGATCCTTCAGTGCTACCTTGCTGGTTTAGTACTGTACCTGTGGCTTTGTAGCTTCTGAAAATTACACTCAAGTGTGGGTTGGGAACCAGCTGTTGGGATTTACTCTTCCAGGTCCTTTGCTGTAGGTGCTTGATACTGAATGGCAGGTGGACTCTGGCACGTGAAAGTCATTTTCTGTAGCAAGTTTTGTCTGATAAGGAAAGAATAAATATGTTGGAATTCATTGATGGAATTCATTTCTTTGGATGCCAGAGAAATTCAAGAGCTTTGGTGTTATTTCTTACCCTGAACATTCTGTTTGTATAATGTTTGTGCTTCACTGGATGTTCAGTCCTGGACCAAACTCTTCTCCCTTCGACTTAAAGGGAAGGATTTCCTTACCTCTTCTTCCAGTATTGTTACATTACAGCCCATTTCTTCTGCTTGAGTGCAATGAAAAGCTCCCTCTTACCTCTTAGTTATTCAGACTCTCAGAGATGACAAGATCAGAATTATGTGATGATTTTTTCAAGTGTGATTGCTGGAGAGAATGAAGGAGAACTAACTGAAAGAAACTACCTGCTCTCCTGGAGGTGATCATTGTTTAAAGAGGATTTCCGAAATGACAGTATGCTTCACTGAGGCTTGTCTGTAGTAGTAGTTGAAGTGGGAAGCTTCAGGCCACGATCTCCCCTCATCTAGATTGCTCTGGCTTTACCTTACCTCTGGACTATGGCGTTCAAGATGTCTCAGACATTTGTGATTTTTATGGTGTTTAAAACATGTTGCCTGCTCGTGCCATCCACATTTAACTAGCCGTCTGTTTGAAAAGGATCACTCTGATTGAACATTGGTACTTTTCAAAGTGTTGCTCAAATGGATAGCCAGGAAAGAAAACATAGACATGGAAGTCCTTTTTTGGTCCTCTTTCCTCCTTCGTGAGATTTAAAAAAACCAAACCAACAGACAACCCTGTGCAGAGAAGACGAACAGCTAGCGTATCTTTTCTCATGGTCAGGAAATAAATCTTTGTGCTAAACGGACTTGTTTTCCTGGAAAGGGTACAAAGAATAAGAATGACACAGGGAAAATGTCACCCTGCTAGAGAACTGTCACGATACACAAATCCTTTTGGAGACTTCTACTCTTCTGTGGAGTTTGGTTTGGGATGTTGCTTTCTCTTTTTTCCACTGGAGCTGGCAGAGGTACTAGTCAAGGATTAGTTCCCCCTTCTCCTTGGGTGTTGGAGAAAGTCACCAACAACTGCCTGAAGCTTGAAACGGAGAAAACTCAGTAACAACTAGGCGTTATTAAGCAGGCATTCTTTATTGCGGCACCAGGCAGCATGGGGGAGAGAGAGCTCCTCCTAACATGTGCACCGATCTAAAGCACTAGGTCTCTATTTATCAAACTATTACATACATATTCATAACATTTCCCGGAATACACATACATATGCATTCAATTCTAAGAATTCATTAACATAATCTCCACCCCTACATCACATGTGCAGTTAAATGTGGTAGTGGTCTCTGGGTCCCCTCGGGGGGTCTTCATCCCTTTTTACCTTTGGTGAAAAAACCCTGAGTCTTCATTAACTGCCTCATTAACTGCAGAGCTGGTCCAGGCCAATTATCAGGCCTCGTCGTTATCTACTCTACAGGGTTAGCATGACCCTATGGGCCTCCTCCTTAATGCAGCTGTGCTTGCTATCTCAAGTTGTACCATCCTAAATCAAGTACATATCCCTGTGGCCTGTGTCCACCGTACACGCGACCAGCAGAGGGGCAGCGGGTCACTGCCCTGCCTGAAGGATACATTAATCCAGCCTCGAACGACGGCGAGCAACGAAGCGGCTCCTCCGCGGCCGAGGTCGGGCCCGGAGCGGCGCCAGCCCCGCCGCCCCCGGCCCCCAGCGCNCCCCTGCTCCCCCTGCCCCCCTGGGCTCTGCTCCCCCTGCTCCCCTGGGCTCTGCTCTCTCTGCCCCTGCTCCCTCTGCTTCCCCTGCCCCTGCTCCCTCTGCCCCCTGGGACATGCCACTCCCCTCACCTGCCTTGTCTCCTCTCCGTGCCTCTGGCTCCCAGGTGGTCTTGTCTGTTCAGCTCTGCCAGCTTCGTTTTCGGAGGTGCTCCAGAAGAGAGACAGTCTGGCTCCTGTCTGAACAGTCATGAAACAAGAGATGGGAATATGGCAGCATCCTGTAGGCAGTGGGCATAACTGGTCACACTGCAGGCCCTGTGATTGTCAGCTGTGATAAATGTTAGGAGGAAGTTGGGAGACAAATGTAATTCCTCATACCTGGTGATGTGAATTCAAGGGAGTGGAGAACTGCTGTGACATGGATTTAAATCTCTTTGCAGGCAGTGGCTGTTGGCTCTGGGACAGCTGATGTCTCTTCATAGAGCTGGTAAGGTTGGGACAGTAGGACAGGGAATTTTTCTTCCCTGAGTGTGCTTTTCTTCCTTTCTCATTTCATGAGCGATGTCTGAATTTAGGTCTGTACTTTCCTTCTAAACAGATAGATTTTGGTGTTGGTGTTGGTGTGTAGGTTTTTTACATGATGTCATAGCTTCCTGCTTCATGATATCTCAGCCATACTCTGTGATGTTTGATGGTGGGAATAAAGTAGTAAAAGTGCTTTGAGGAGATGGAGGGTCCTTTAGTGCTAGCAGATGGGAGAGAGAATTAGTCTTGATGGAATTAAGAACAGTAGATGTTCAGTAGTGAAAGGCTGGGTCTTAAAATCACTCAAGAAGGAACTATGATCCCAGCAGGAGTGGAGCACCACTGTGCTTTTGTGGAGATGTTGATCAGAATACAGTTGCTTACCGGATAATCTGAGTTCTGGAGTAGTTTTTCAGCTGCTACAGAGGCTGGAGTAATGCACTGTAAAGAAATGATCCCTGGAATTAAGATCTATTACATCGTGTATTTCCGGATCCACATGCTCTGCATGTGGCTTTCCCTGTGCAGAAATGAAGGTTGGATTCCTACCCTGGAGAATTTGTGAAGTAAAAGTGAAGGAAGGGTGTGAGAAGAGGCATGATGTGTAATTAAAGAGGTCAGGGTGGGGACTGGTTGTGTCATATTAATATGAAGTTATGTTAATTCTGTGCTTAACAAATTAAAATAACAAGTGCCACCTTTCTTAATTCTTGTTTAGGATACTGTTTTGATACTGTGTCTTGGTAATCTCAGGGAGATGTCATTCATAGTGATGCTTCCTCAAAAGAAGGACTCAGGGAATCCGTGAGGGGCAGCAGAGAGGAGATGTAAAATTCTGGAGGAAGTGCTCTGGTCAGAGGATAACAGAGTTAACATCAGCTGAAGAGGTGGGGGAAGTACTGCACACCTCAGGATGGAAATGATTCTCCAATTTGGGGGTCTCTGCTAACGTCATTTAGGTTTTACTTCTTTGCTGTGCTTTTGACCTGTTGCTTTCCTGCAAGATGGCATCTTTTGCAAATACTAGTACTCTAAAGGACCTTGATGGTCTTAAAAGACTGGCAATATTCAAAATGTATTTAGCTTTTAAAAATCAACATCTCTTACCTGAGGTGGCACGGTAACAGTAGAGGTGATTGGTTAAAGGGTCTGTGTGAAATCAGCTGCCAGTCTCAGCCCCATTCTTAGTGAATTGGTATGTGTGTTGTAAAATTGCCTACCACATCTGGTATTTGGGACGCTTTAACAAAGGAGTTGGTGAGTTCATCCCTCTCAAGTGATGCTGCAGTTGAGGTTGTAACTGCTTTGGAAATGATTGGGATGATGTCCGTCTTCCTGACTGTTAATTGCAAACTTCTTACCAGAACATAAGGAAAGAAAACTTGAGAAAAATAAATCCTAAGGATTATTTCAACTTTATCTTCAGTAATGAATGTAAGGCACCTGATATTTTGGTGTTTGTGGTCCTACAGCTCCTCTAGCTAAATCAGTGCTGCTCCTAGTTGGTGATCCAGGTCACAGTGGTGATCCTAGATCCTATCCTAACTGAAATGGATAGGATATAGAGATGTCACAATTACCAAATCAGGTAGACAAATAGCTTCAGTGTGTCATGAGCGCAGTGTCCCCAATGTCCCCCAAGAGATACAGAGTTGTTCGCACTTCGCTTTTGTATCCTCAGCAACACAAAGATTTGTTTAAACTTCTTTCTATGGCACCTCCCATCATACTGGCAAGATTTTAGATACATAAAGGTTTCACAGGGTAGTCTCTGGGAGTGTTGAGGAAAATCTCACTTGTGTTACTGTTGACACCAGGTAGGGAAGAGGAGGATGTTGTCCTGACACATTTTTGTCTCTGAGGAAGTCTCAGCTTTTTTTAAACTGGAGTGCAACAAGTTATATTGGTAACAGAGCAGTTCCGTTTCTGGCTTAAGAAAGAAGAAAACAAAATGCTAGGAGAAGCGAAAACACACTTGTTTTACGAGATAGGAGGAAAGAAGATGGCTGATTGGTGTTAGTATGACCATGAGAACTGTTGTCATTGCCCGGTCAGTGTGGTATTTGTTGGCTGGGGAGTGCCTGATAATGAGATGAGAGAAAGCATCCAGAACCTAACAGCCCTTTTTTTTTTCTTTTTTATTCTTTTTTTTTCCTGGAGACCAAATCTTCCTGATCCCCAGAAACAAGGGATCAAGGGGTTCGTTGCAAATGGTAATGGTTGTGGTATATTTTCTTTTTCCCTCTGAGTTATCTGTGCATATCAATTTGTGCAAGAGCAAGATCTAAGTAGTCTAACATGACATGCTAGGTAAGAGCTTTGCAAACAGTCCTGAGAGGTGTTTTGGGTGTTACGAACCTCTTCAGAAAGTTGAGTTCTGGAAAAACAGAGCTCTGAAGGAGAAAAGTCTCGAGTGCTGTGGGATATACTTTCTTTCAAAACCCATTTTCTGGAGCCAAATGAAGTGAGACCTGCTTAGAGTCCTGCTAGGGGAATCTGGTGGATTTTTCCTAATACTTAGGCAAGTAGTAACACAACAGAGCTATGGGAGAGTGACCTGAATCTAGCCTTTCCTGCATCTCACTAAGAGAATGCAGAACCCTGACAGCTAAAACTTTGCAGATCCATCAGGGGCTGTATCAAGGAAGAGCCATTCTTCAGGCTGTTGTTCCTTTGTCACCTGGAACAACAGGATGAGACCAGCTTGACAATCAAACTTTCTCTGGGGGTGAGCCTACAGGGCTGGCTCTGGAGGTGATGGAGAGAGCCTTGGATGGCATCGCTCGTCAGGGTTGGAGCATCACATGAAGGACTCCGTAATTTCTGTGTCTGTCAGTAGTGTCTTTTAGCCTTTCTTTGATTTGTATAACCATGCATTTCTTAACAGAGATATTTTCTTTCAAACTTGAGTGTAGCAAATGAAACTGGACAGTTACCATTGCCTTCCACAGACATCATACAGATAGTCTGCAGTCCTGAAGAAGTTCATGGACCAGAAGGTGAAAACCAATTTTGGACAGTTTGGGGGAAAATGAGTTTCTGGAGAGTCCTGCAGAAATGCCCTGGTCCTGCACCATCCATTTATTGTGCAGAAACTGACTCTAATGGACGAGGTGTCTTGGACCCCCTTAGACACTAATCAGAAACCTTTGGATTATATTTGTGTAGTGGTATTTAATGTGGAATCGCCTTTACTCTAAGCCTTGAAGATTAGAGCGATTGCAGACCTGCCTTTCGGTACGCATGGGGTTTCTTCCCTCTGTGTTGGAAGCAAGGAGAATTTTACTGTGCAGTGAGAGTGGACACTTTGCCAGTTTCTGTCCCGGCCTTTTTTTCCATCCTTATTCAATGCAGATTGGAAAAAAACAACTGTTGTTCCAGTGCTCATTCTATTGTAATCCTCCTGTGAGGAGATGGGAAGAGCGTTCTATATTCCCATCACTTATCCTCTCACCACTCAAATAATGGGAGCACCCGGAGAGGGGAAACTTCTCCTCCCCTGATCCCAAGGGTCTTGGCAAACAAGAGGTTCTCCACAGCAGTGCAGTTCATGCTTAGCAGGCACCAAGTGTCTGCTGCATAAGGGTAGACTCCCTCTACTTTCTGGGGCTAAAAGTATGGTAGCTTGTGTTTGCAACACAGAGAGAATCAGCAGAGCCGTAAGTTTGTTTCTGGTATGTTCTGGTGTTTTCAGGTTTTAGAAGTAAGAGCTTCAGCCTTTTCAGGCTGTGTCCTGGGTAAAGGATCAGCTGTCTGCTTTGGAGCCAGATAAATAAAAGGCAGTTCTGCTCTGAAAAGAAAATACATGTTGATACGTGGGATATCTAAATCATATTTATTCTAAATAACTACGTGTTGCGTAGGGGTTTTTTTAGAGGCAAGCTTGGCACATTGAACTACCATCAGGAAGTCCATCTGTGGTCTGTCTGTCCAATGCGTAAGCAGTAGGAAACAGGATTCTGCTTTTTCACATCCATATTTTCAAAATGAAGCTGGATTGGATACAAAACTGGAAGTTACTTATTCTGTTCCTTTTGTATAGACTGAAATGGTTCAGCACCTTCTGCTTCATTGGGGCTCTGTCTGTTGCTACAGCAAGCAGAGGTGCTGGGCATTGATGAGCGGAGGGAGCAGATCTGGGACATAGAAGTACATTTTAGTTAGATTTCTGCAAGGAATTACATTTCCAGTGTGACCCTGAGTCTATGAGGTGCTTTATGGCAGCAGACACCGAGTTCCAGTTTACTTTTTGTTGTCTGTGTTACACAGCACTCTAATAGTGCCCCAGGGCAGCTGGGAGGAGGCACTTCACCCTGCCACACTTGCAGTCGGTATGTGATCCCAGTTGATGACTGGACAGCACTGGAATCCTGAGTGAAGCCTGTGCTGCTGTCAGCAGCTTGCCATCCTGCCTGCCCCCTTTCTGGGCCCACTGTGGGCTTTCAGCTCTCATGCACTTTTTCTGCTACAAGTAAGTGGGCTGAGGACAGCTAAAATTACCCAACTTTTCATTCCAAGTCAGTGCTAGAAAGCAAGGATGAAGGCTACCACCTCAACACCTCCCTCCTGCCTTTGTTGCATGTTGCTCAACACCCAAAGCGGTGTGGGGCTGGTTGCAGGTTGTAAGCCTTTAACAGTTTCTGGGATGACCCTGATTTGCCAACGCCATGTTGTCTCTTTAATCAGGAATTGGAGTGCATTGGTGTCTGTGTGAGTTTCTGCATCACTTAAAAAGCCAAGGGGTCAGGGTGCAAGGGGCAGAAATTATCTGCATCTTTTTCCCCCTTGGTCAGATGCGTGGCTGTGTTTTGTCAACTTACATACTTGTTCGTAAAGCTGGTGGTTTCTTCTGACTGTATACGTGAAGCTGGAGGTTTCTTCTGACTGTATACGTGCAAAGCAAATATTGACTTGTGGGACTTGATGGCATTTGCAGCTCCAGGATATGCCTTTGCCCTGACCTCAGGGAGAAACCTGTGGGGGAAGGGAAGGTGAAGGGCTTCCTGCTGAAGCTTCCCTTGTGGATTTCATTGGGCAAGTCAGGATTTTAATTAGGAAAGCAAAGCTTCCCAAGGCTGAGAGGACAGAAATGAACTGCCTGATTCAGTGCAGGGTCTGATTTTTGTCTGATTTGAGAGAGGAAGAGTTGGTCTAAATGTTAAATTTGATGCAATCTACACAGGATTCTAAAGGCCAAGCTGGAGGAGACTTCTAGAACTACGCCTAAGTGTGCGGCCTCTGGAGGAGTACTACAGCTTTGCAATCATTTTTCCAAAATGTGCTTCTTGTTTTTAACGCAGGAAAAGAATAGAGAGCAGTGGAAACTGGCTGACAGTCCAGAGGTGTCAGTGGGATTTACTGCGAGCAGTGTTGTTTCATGTTCAAATTAAACAGAATAGAAAGAAGAGGTTTTCCCCGTGCCAGCTTACTGCCAGAGGAAGTGTTGTGTACTCTGTTCCTATGACAGTGGATGAAAATAATTCTGGAAAGGATTGTTAGGCTTGTTCTGGTCCTTCTGATGATGTTCGCTGATGGTTCCTGCATAGTTACTACTTGTGATGTTTTCAGCGTGCAAAAACATGCTTTGTAAAATGTTCATGTTCTGCGCAGTCTGTCTGCTAGAGTACATTGCTTTTTTTGGTGGCTTTTTGATGGATACTTTTTCGTTGTTGTTGCTAAAATCAGCAGGGGAAGAAAACTCCTGGGGCAGGAACTCCTTCCCAAAATAAAGATCCTGTTGAAAGGCTCCAGACAGCGTCATTTCATGCCTAGCACATCTAGGCACTACCACAGCAGGCTTAAGTGGAGGTCACGTGGCAAAAGAGGCCAAGTAAGACGTAGACAGCAGGAGATTGTTATCTGATGTTTGCAAGAAGCCAGGTAATTGAAATCTCTCATATCACAGCTGTGTGGAAGAGCAAGCGTGTCCAGAGAAGGCTTCATTCTGCCAAGTGAAAGTAAATTTACAGGTCTGCTTTGCAAGCATCAATTTCTAAAGGACACTTAACACTGAAAAAGAAACTTAATTGGATATAAACCTGCATGGTGTGCATTTGCAACTCCAAGAAAGGTGTTGTAGCTGGAGTGCTTTAGATAGCTGTACCTGACTGGGTGCTTCCCTTGCAGCCTTCTTTTTCAGGTACACATACTCTCATGATATTTGTCTTCCAGCAGGCTGGAATCAATGGTGGTGTGGTTTGTTTTAGAGTCTGAACTCAAAAAGTAAAGCTGTAAGTAACAGGTACCATTTGCATTTCAAAGTGTGAAGACTACCTGTTGTGTGACCAAAATTGCTTTGTATAGGAAACTTTAATTGCCTTTACACATGGGAGATACTTCTTCATGCATGCCTGAAAACTGGTTTTAGAGTTCTGAGGATTTGGGAGTTGCCATTAATATTTGTGGGATGCGATGTGGGGGTTTTTTCTATCCCTTACTGTTGCTCATTTTCAAAAGCATGTCCTGCTGTAGCAATTTCATGGGCTTCATGGCAGCCTTTGTTGTTACTTGCTGTCTTCTGACTAGGAGGGTTTGAAAGTTGCTTTAGGTTTATATCCCTCAGTCAAAGGAAAGAACTTGCTGTATCAGTCCCATACACTAGACACCCTTGTCCTCTTGGCTTGCACTGGGTGGTGCCTGGCCTGTGTCAGGGGACCTTCCTCCCAGGTCCTGTCGTGCTTTACTGGAGGCAGAGTGGGAAGAGGCAGAAAACAGTGTGATGAAGACCTATGGGGCTGGCATAATAGCCTCGGCACCTTCTCTTGGAGACACCTGCTGCCGGGGGCAGTCACTGGTGCACCGCCTCCTGGCGCCACAGCAGGAGCCTTCTCTTGGTGTGATTCACGCTCCTTGTCCTGCCCTTCCGCACACCCTGGTGCCAACAGCAAGGTGAGCCTCTCAGGCTCTCTCTGGGCCCAGTCCCAAATGGGTGCTCACAGGAGGGTTTCTATAGGAACCAGAGGCAGGAAAAACCTGCCCACCAACTTCAGTGCTCTAATGGCAGGGACAGGAGGGCAGGGGAGTGATATCTAGCAAGGCAGAGGCCGGCGTGTGATGACGTGGACAAAGAAAGGTGTTCCCGTCTGCTACACCTGTCCTGGGACATGGAGGGACTTTTGGCCTTGGCCCTCTCCTACTCTGCTTCCCAAGCACCACAATTAATTCCCTCATTGTGGGGCCTTTTCTCATCTACATACTGAACACCCTGGCCCAGCTCTTCTGCGGCAGGTTGGTGCAGCAGTGATTGTGCATGCAATGAAGGTTAATAACAACCTAGGGGGAATCTCAGCTCACATGCTTGGGGCCCGGAGCTCAGATTCAGAGCACAGGTAATGAGAAGCATGGCAGAAGTACCACGTGGCCGAAACAGTAATTGTGGTCCTAATAAAAGTAATTGGAAACAGAGTTAACTGGGCTGAGAGAAAGCAGGGAGAGGGATGTTGCCGGCTCAGGAGCAGAGCAGCTGTGGTCACAGGCCAGTGATAAGCCTGAAAAAAGTGCATCAAAATACATTCACAGAGATGTTGAAAGGGGAATCAGTATTGTCAGCAGGCTTACCAGCTTCGTGTACACGCTGTGTGTGTTCCCATGTAAGATGAGTGTGCAGGTGCTTGCTTTGTAGTTCTTGTTATGTCTTCAACTACTGAGGGAAAAGTGGATGCTGAGAGAATAAGCAAGGCTAGAGTGATGAGAAAGATAGGAAAAAATTGGCAGAACTTGTTGGTAAGCAGCTGACCATTGTGCGGACAATGTTACTTCTCAGAAACAAAAGCTGAACTTTTCCATGTTTGTTTGCTGTTGTTTAGTTTCCTTTTTTTGCCCTGAAGGTTGGTATCAGAAGATCAGAGTGTCTGTTCATCTATGCCAGCTTTTCTCATGCAGAGAGCTGTTGAAATCTGGGAGGAGAAGCCTTATCATTTGTGTTCTCAAACACGGATGCTTTTGTGCTTTTGCAGTGTTCTACAGCTGCTTATCTTGGAGTGCTGTAGCAAGCCACTTCTAGGCTGCGAGTGGTCATTCAGGTGCAGAGGCAGTTTAACCTTGTACTACGGAGCACTATAAACAACTTGGACAGGGCCCACTGTATGAATCCCTAAGATTCCTTCTTTTAGTAGTTTGCAGTCCTGAGTCGCTTACTGGAAAAGGGAAACTAGAAAACCCATCCCAGTTATGCAAATGTTAGTTTGTCCCAGGTTCTTTCCCAACTAATTCCAAGTGACTGGTACATCCCAACACTGACTTTATCTGCTTGGTAGAGGTGGCTCTTGCTGTCACTTGCACACAGCTAGAAGGTTTATTTTGAAGTCCAAGATATCTCTCTGATTACTGAACTATTGCATTGTTGTGCTGGAAAACCCCTATAAATATCTGCTGTGAACAGATACAAGAGAAGGAGGGAGGGGAGCTACGTGGTCTGTTTCATCATCTGAACTCCATCACCAGATACAGTTTAGAGGAGCCAGCTCCTGGCTCATTGCAGAGGTACTCAACTGCATGTTGTCCGTAGCCTAGTCCAGTTCATCACAGGAGATCCTTGTCAGAAACTTTTCTGGCTCCCTTCAGAGAGCTGTATTCCACAGTGTAATGCACTTTGCCCTTGTAATGCTACCCGTAAAATCTCTTTCAGGCTTATTGTACCTAATGATACCCTTTTCACCATTCCAGTCCCTTCTTCATGGGTAGTGTGTTCAGAGAATGATGATGTATGGTGTGTTTTCATAATTAAATGAGAACAGGATGCTCAGGGAAGTGGTTGAGTCACTACCCCTGAAGGTGTTTAAAAGATGTGTAGATGCAGTGCTTAGGGACATGATTTGGTGGTGCTTGGCGGACTTGGCAGTGCTGGGTTTACATTTGAACTCAATAGTCTTGGAGATCTTTTCCAACCTAAATGATNCCTTGTACTACGGAGCACTATAAACAACTTGGACAGGGCCCACTGTATGAATCCCTAAGATTCCTTCTTTTAGTAGTTTGCAGTCCTGAGTCGCTTACTGGAAAAGGGAAACTAGAAAACCCATCCCAGTTATGCAAATGTTAGTTTGTCCCAGGTTCTTTCCCAACTAATTCCAAGTGACTGGTACATCCCAACACTGACTTTATCTGCTTGGTAGAGGTGGCTCTTGCTGTCACTTGCACACAGCTAGAAGGTTTATTTTGAAGTCCAAGATATCTCTCTGATTACTGAACTATTGCATTGTTGTGCTGGAAAACCCCTATAAATATCTGCTGTGAACAGATACAAGAGAAGGAGGGAGGGGAGCTACGTGGTCTGTTTCATCATCTGAACTCCATCACCAGATACAGTTTAGAGGAGCCAGCTCCTGGCTCATTGCAGAGGTACTCAACTGCATGTTGTCCGTAGCCTAGTCCAGTTCATCACAGGAGATCCTTGTCAGAAACTTTTCTGGCTCCCTTCAGAGAGCTGTATTCCACAGTGTAATGCACTTTGCCCTTGTAATGCTACCCGTAAAATCTCTTTCAGGCTTATTGTACCTAATGATACCCTTTTCACCATTCCAGTCCCTTCTTCATGGGTAGTGTGTTCAGAGAATGATGATGTATGGTGTGTTTTCATAATTAAATGAGAACAGGATGCTCAGGGAAGTGGTTGAGTCACTACCCCTGAAGGTGTTTAAAAGATGTGTAGATGCAGTGCTTAGGGACATGATTTGGTGGTGCTTGGCGGACTTGGCAGTGCTGGGTTTACATTTGAACTCAATAGTCTTGGAGATCTTTTCCAACCTAAATGATTCTGTGATTCTGTGAAATACGGGTCTCAAAACGTGCTGTAAAAGGTGATGAAAGTTGACATGATTTTTGACATTTTTTCAGTCAGCAGTGCTGTTACTGTCACATGGCATTTGGTTAATGACAGTGTGCTCTTTCTAGCTGTTGAGTCAGTATGAAACCAAGAGGAAATTCCAGTTCTGGAATTTAATTTTCCTATGGGGAACTTAAATACTAAGGATTTTAGTTTTCCTGCAGGGAAGTTCCATACGAGGGGTCTGTCTGTCTCCCACCATGTTCTCAGATGCTGATTGAATTCTCTCATCACCATTTTTTTTTTCTTTTTTTATAACAGGATAGTGACCTCTCACCTCTGAGAGCAGCATTTCCGGACCTGCCGACGGCCTCTGCTACCCAGCCTTACCGAGCACAATGTCAGGTGAGCAGATAAATGGACACAGTACCGTATAGTTTGGTTGCTCGTTCTTCCTTCAGCTGCAACTTAGCAAAAGAAAGTTACTGGTTCCAAGAGTCATTCTTTGTATTAAGATGCCGTCTGGTCAAATTGGAGGGAAGAAACACGACCCCACACTCTGTGACCCAGCTGCCTTTTCACTCAGGGTGAACTCACTTCCTTCTTTTACCCTGTGCTGAAGCCTGCAGAAGCTGCTTCAGCTATTGAAGACAGAGAAAGGAGGTGGTTGAAATGTCATCAGCCTTCCTCATTTTTCATAAGATTTGCACAATTCTGTTTTCCTCCCAAGACTTGCCACTAAGTAGGTGACTTGCTTATGATCTGAGAGATTTTTTGCTGTAAAATGGTGACTCTCGGGCAGGCAGAAGGCTGAAGAATTACTGGAGTGCAACTGTGAGCTACTGAGATACAAGCTTTACTAAACTAGATCCCCTCCAGCACATCCCTCTTAGAGTGGCCCACTCTCCCACCTCATACTTTTGTGTACGTCTTCCTTCCCAATCCAGCTGGTTATTTCAGGGCATGTAACCCTGTGGGAGACTGTACTTCAAAACCAAGTAAACCTTTTTGTCACTGGTGTGTGCAGCAGAAGACCTGGGACGTGCTTATCTGCTTGCATTATGAAACTTGACGTCTGCTGTTACTATAAAGGAAGCTGTTCAGTGTGACGCCACCTGAGACTGGGAATGTGCTTACCTTGAGCACCAAGGACCATGACTTTAGGCACACTCTCACAGCTGCAGCTCTTTATACGCGGTCCAACAACCCTGCAGGCAGCGGCAAAGGGAGCATCTTGCTGAGGGCTCTGATTTCCCACTGGTGCTTGGGTGACAAAATTTCAGGGAACTGGAGTGCTGCTGTTGCTGGGGTAGTGACTCTGTAGGAGGGGTTTGCTTCTCCAGAATAGTGGGGGTTTTTTGTAATGGTTCCTCTGGCTTGGCACTGATCACGCAGCTTTTCCAAGCCAAAGAAAGATCACATGATGCCATGAAACTATCTCTCTTCCCTAAAAGTTCCTTTCTTAAAGGGAACTCTGTTTGACCGTTCTGCTTCTTTTGCTTGATGATAAAGAACAAAACCATCTGAAATTACTTGCTGCTTTGGTGAAGTGGGAGCTGTCTCAATGTCTAGAGTGTCAGTAGTGACAAATTGCTGGGAGAGTCTTTCTCTTGCTGGGACAGTTGGTATTGAGTGTGCGTCTCCTAAGGGAGACCTTCCGGATTCTCACTGCTCTGTGTTGATCTCTTTCTGTTTAGGCCATCACACTCCCTCTGCTGGGGGTCCCTTTTCAGCTCTCACTCCAAGCATTTGGCCTCAGGAGATCCTGGCAAAATACACACAGGTAGGTGTGGGGCAGGGAGAGGGTGTTCTCTGGCTCTGCACAGAAATAAAGGGACCATGGTGATTTCTAGTAGTCTCTGAAAGCTGCCGGGAAAAGAAGGGAGAGATGCACTTTTCCTCCAGTGGTTTGGTCACAGATGCTTGTTTGCTACTTAAACCTACGTGTGTTTTGTGGCTGCATCCTGACTCTTGCAAGAGGATCTTGCAGAGCACAAAGAAACTTGTGTGAATTATTGCCCTGCTGTTTTGGAACTGTTGCACCACTGTAAAGATGTCAACATCCTGAGTGAGTGTCTGTCACCGTCAAGCTACTCTGAGTGTCTTGTGCACAGCAGGCAATGCTAGCCTCAGGACTTGCCACCAGGTGGGCAGAGCAGGAAGGAAGGAAGCAGCCATGGAATTTCGTAACTTACCCGCAGTGTGTACTGAAGGCAGTTGAGCCCAGTAAAGCAGATTAAAGTTTATTGCGGAGCTACGCTAGAAGCAGGTTCTTGGGTACTGCTTTGGCGGAATGCTTGTGAGAGACCCCACAGGAGTGGTAGGTGGGCTTGCAGGAACGGGATGATATCTGTAGGTTTCTACTCCTTAAAAAAGCCTGGTTATAACTTCCAGTGTGTGTCCCTCAATGCCAACCTTGAGCACAAGTGAGGAAAGTTGAGATCTGGGTCACAGACCTTAATTTTCTTTGACTTAGTATTTGGGCTTACTTCATATATGCAAATCCTAGTTTTGCCTGCTGTCTTTTCAATGAAAATCTGAAAGCAACAGGCAGGAGACAGAGCTGTATAGGGAGCTGATTTTACTACGTGTGAGCAGAGGTAACAGAGGACTGCTATGTGTTAGAGATGCAGACAGTAGAGACCACTTGAGGTGGTGTGCATGGATTCCTCAGACCAAGAGGAGGGCTGCACGCTCTTCCAGGTAGGAAGTTCTGATCTCGATATGATGCTGTGTTCAAGCCCTGCTGGAAAAATAATTGCTGGGAAAATCTGTGCAAGTGAGAAGACAAGGCTTTACAGCTTCCATGGAGAAGTCAAAATGGGAGTGACATGCAACACCTCCCTAGCTGGGAATTGTGGTGGTAGGGACTGAAAATAAAAGGGCAAAGAGTCTAGTTGTTCAGAGGGCACAGTGCAGACAGTGGTGGGATGGGGTGATATCCGCATATCTCTGTTCACTTGTTCAGTGCTAAACTGCTGAAAGTGCCTGTTCTCCTTCCTCATGTCTCCCAGAAAGAAGAAACCATTGAGCAGCCAGAGTTCCACTATGATGAATTCGGTTTCCGAGTTGATAAGGAAGGTAAAGACGGTCCCATCCCTCCCTCTTCCATTGTGTCCTGCCTCCAGTCCTTCCCAGGCTTCTGAGTGTGGCAGGGTGATGTTGCAACTGGTCTGTGCTAGGCCTCATCTACCCATCGGTCATCATCTTTCTGTACACTACCATTGTAACCAAGTGCATTAGGCGCTCTGGCCTTACAGGAGTCTGGAACATAGACTGTGCAGCAGAGTCATTTCCATCCCCTCATGATTGTGCCATGGGTAAGAGAGAGAAAATTTAAGTTACCATTTCCATTAGTAACTGCATCCTGGAGAAGGGTGGCTTTCCCCGTTTGCAGTGGGATCTCTGTCATATTCAGCAGCACTGGCAGCAGGTACAGTGACACGTGCTGTCTGTGAAAAACTCGCAGCCAACATGAGCAGCAGGAGTATGTCTTCTACCCATCCCAGCAGCGTGGCAAAGTGTAGGGGCTGAACCCACACCCTGGTTTTTCTGCAAGCAACCAAATAGAAGGAGGTATGAAGAAGTATTGCAGCTGGGCATCAAACTGCAACAAGTGGCTGCCTTTGCAAATAGGAAGAGAAAGGAGTGGGGCACATAGGGATAGCTCTATGTGGTCTGAGAGAATGTTTCCAGGGCTTAGGCCTTACAGTGCAAGGGCAGAAGTTGTTTGCGTGTGTGCTCTGAGGCACCTTGAGTCATAGAGGATCCTCTTTGAAGCAGTGACCCGGAGATAAGGACAGGGCACAGTGATTGTCTTCAGCCAGAACATTTGATAGACTTAAGCATTACAAAATCAGCAGAAAGATTTGGACTGCGTTGTTGGGATGTGTTATTTGATGAAGGACAGAGTGCCTTACGTCAAACCTGTACTTTTGATAAAGTATCTATTTTAGACAGCCAGCCCCGGGTTAAGGTGCTCTCTCATTGTGAATTTGAAAGTGTCCTTATTAAAGCTTTTTTGGTGATTAAATATCCCCAAAGTTGACGTATTGCACTTCATTACTTGCATGAGTGTATAGCTTCTGCTTGCCACCTTTGAGGCTTGCTATGCTTTTGTCAGCCTGATTTACAGATCCTTACAAAACCCAGCAGGATGACTGCTGCTGGGGTCTTGTTTAATTTTAGCCACACTCTGCTCTAAATCATGAGTAAGTAGAGGCTAGAAGCCTCCTGACAGCTTCTTAGTTCGCAAGGCCTCAGTGCCTTTTACTTATGACCATAAAATTTGCTGCACGGAGAAGATATTTAGAAACAAAGCTTTGCCTTTCTGTGCTCTGGATGGAAGACGTGAATGTTTTTAATGTGCTTTCTTCAGATGGCCTTCCTACTCCTCATCCTGCCCTGCATTTATTCTCTCTCTCACTTGTCTCCATTTCATTCTCTTCCCTTTGCTGAGGCAGATGGTGCTGAGCCAAACTCCAGCAAGCTTCTGGGAGTCCCACTGACAGAGGAGCCACAGCAGAGGCTCAAGTGGCAGGCTCATCTGGAATTCACACACAACCATGACGTGGGCGACCTCACTTGGGACAAAATTGAGGTCACCCTACCACATTCGGACAAGCTTCGCTCCCTGGTGCTAGCAGGCATCCCTCACAGCATGAGGCCACAGGTGAGAGCGCTGCCTGTTCTGAGCAGGCTCTCCTGGCTGCAGTAAGAGACAGTGGAGCGAGACTACTTTCTGTTGGTTGAGAAGGTGCCAGATTAGGGCTTTCTGTGGCTGTTTTAGTGACTCTTCCTATCTCCGTTCACCCTGTCCCCGCAGCTGTGGATGCGCCTGTCGGGGGCCTTGCAGAAGAAGAGGAATTCAGAGATGTCATATCGGGATATTGTGAAAAACAGCTCTAACGATGAAACCATTGCTGCCAAACAGGTAGGAGATACTGGCCAGTGCTGAGTGGGCGCATGGGAGTGGGCAGAAGGGCAAGACTTGCTGTGTGAGGAGGAAGGGGTGTCTGCTTGCCACTTGCAGCAGGGTCAGTTGAGAGGACATGCGGTTGAATGTTGCTAAAGCTTAATCCTGTTGGGATTCTCTGTTGTTTTGTTGGAATAGCAACTGTGCAGCTCCTCTCCTTCCTAGGACAGCTGGGAAGGGGTTGGACCCATGCTACCTACAGGTGAGAGTGCTGCAGTTGCATCTCAGCAAACATCCTGATATTCATTGAGGGAAGTGAAGGGTGAAAGACTGACAGATGCACCTCTGCTGAGGTAGCAACAGCTGCTTCCAAGGACTTTGTTCTCTTTGGAGAACAAAGTCTCTGAACACCGTAAGACTGTTATAGGATGTTTTCCCTCTTCGTCTGACGTCTCTTGGAGGAGGCAAATGCCATGGCAAAAGAAACAGAGCTCTGCATATGCTCACTTCTCACTATGAAGTTAGATTCAAAGCAGTTGGAAGGAGTAGCAGCGCTGCCAAAGTGAAGTCTGTTGGCTACTCACTTCCAAGACCCCTGTCACATATGTGGGCAGGTTGTTGTTTTTTCTTGGATAGGTTTGTTGGGAAACCTTGCTTGAAATCCGAGCAGGTGAAATTCCCAACTGGTGTGCCTGCTGTTCTCAGTGATGAAGCTAGGGACTGAGTTTAGGCAAGTATTTCTTGGGGCACATGAAGTCACTGTCTGTGGCATTTTCCCACATGTCAGTGAAGGCTGTTAAACTGACCCCAGATGTTCAAATAGGGCCGTCTTCTTTGGTGCCTAAGGATTTATGCATGAGTGTGGGGAAGCAGAGTTCCCTGAGGTGAGGGGTCGTGGGGAAGCGCAGAGAGCCGAAGGCAGTTGTTCAGATGCTGCTCACTGACCCTGTCCTTGCTTATTGTTGCTGTCTCACAGATTGAAAAGGACTTGCTCCGCACGATGCCCAGCAACGCCTGCTTTTCCAACATGAACAGTATCGGGGTGCCACGCTTACGCAGGATACTACGGGGACTTGCCTGGCTCTACCCAGAGATTGGATATTGCCAAGGCACTGGCATGGTAACCTGCTTTCAGAATGCCTTTATGATAGGGATCACTATGCTGGGGCAAGTGATTTAAGGCAGTGCTGCCAGACACTATGGCCTTTAGATGAGCTGAAGGGAAATCCCTTCCATATGGAACATTTTTCCTAGGGAAGGGAGGCCAGAGCGGCACCATGAGATGTGGGAAGATTCAGTCCATGTGTTGGGAAGGGTCATGCATTACACTGAAAAGAAATCGCTTCAGTGGGAGACTGCAGGAAAACTGCTACAGAGGAAGGAAGATGTTGGTCACCTAGACACTGGTCCATCTCTCCATATGACAAAGTGGAGAAAGAGCTCTGCTCCTCTTAGGACATGCAATTCTTTTTCCCTCAAAATCCTAGGTGGCTGCCTCTCTGCTGCTCTTCTTGGAGGAGGAAGATGCCTTCTGGATGATGTGCGCTATCATTGAGGAACTGGTTCCTGCCTCCTACTTCAGCACCACTCTGATGGGTGTGCAGACTGACCAGCGTGTCCTGCGACAGCTCATCGTGCAGTACTTGCCCCGCCTGGACAAGCTGCTCCAGGAGCACGACATCGGTAAAAGTTTGCCCTAAAAACCAGCACTTTTCTTGCCATGGTGACATGCAGACAAAAATTGTGATTCTTGTTTCACAAAGGGAGAGCAACAGGGCTGGGAGCAAACCTCATGGCCCTGGGGGCAGTGCATAGTCATCTTTGAGTTAGGAGGAGAGCACTTAGGAGAGTCCGTCTTCACTGGTTGGCTGATTTCCCTCGTCACGTTTCTTTTCTGTGTCTTTATTCACAGAACTCTCCTTGATCACCTTGCACTGGTTCCTCACCTCTTTCGCTAGCGTCGTCCACATCAAGCTACTGCTACGTATTTGGGACCTCTTCTTCTACCAGGGCTCTCTAGTGCTGTTCCAGCTCACTCTGGGCATGCTCAGTATGAAGGTAATTCCCATCTCCTCTTCCTCCTTTATAGTGCTTCGGTGCTTAATTCTCAGGTTTAGGGGCAAGAAGGTTTTGTATCCACTCCTTGTCTGTGGTTTGGGAATATTCTTGGGAAAATAACTTCCTGCCTTCCTCGGGACTGGGGGCTGCGAAGAACTTAGAAGGCACTTAAGAGGATTCAGGGATTGCTGTTTCCCCTGCCTACCTAACAAAACCCCATCAGCAATCCCCCTCTGTTCAGTCCAGATACCAGCCTTAGGGTCCATCTTACCTAAACCAAGATACTTCCAGATTTTGCACCATCTCTGAGCAGAGATAGAAAGCTGAGGTTGTGGTCACCTGGGAAGCTTTTGATGGCATTGTCGAATGCTTCAAGAGATTATCATTGTCCTGACTGCATTTGATCTGGCTGGCTTACATCGGCCTGATCTTTTCCTTTTTATGCAAAAAATAATGTTGTGGTTCAGCTTGTGGTGTGAAGGACAAGGGTGAACCTGCTGAGAGGGAAAGGTGGTGTACAGTTTGACAGGGTAGATGCTCTGTAGTGTGCGAGACTAAGCAGCTTCCATTCCCTTGTCCCCAACAAGATCCCTACTGTGCCCAGTCCTTGCAGTAAGTAAAGAATAGTTTCTGGTTTGTCTTTCCTTGCTGATTTGACTTCATTTCAGTGATGGATGCCATGATTCAGAAACATGCCAGCTAGAATTTTGGGGGCAGATCTCAGTGCAATAGAATAGTAAAAGATGCAGTTCCCCTCTCATAGGTAGCTTGGACTCTTCCTATTGAAGTTCTTGTGGAATTACGTAGTTGTACCTGCATTGTTTCTAGCCCAGGCTGTAGGCTGAATGTAAAATGGTATCTAGCAGCACCAAGAGCATAGCTGTCGTGCTCACTGTTCTGTGTTGAACAGTGAACTGTTGAACTCTCTGTTGAACTGACTGCGTTGTTGCAGGAGGATGAGCTAATCCAATCCGAGAACTCTGCCTCAATCTTCAACACGCTCTCGGACATCCCGAGTCAGATTGAAGATGCAGATGTGTTGCTGCGAGAGGCCATGCGCGTGGCTGGCTCGCTGACAGACGTGGCGGTGGAGACCCAGCGTCGCAAACACTTGGCCTACCTCATTGCTGACCAAGGGCAGCTGCTCAACTCCAGCACCACTGTCAACAACTTATCCAAAGTGAGTGCAGAGAGTCGCATCTGCCTCTGCTGCTCTGTTTTTGCTATTCCCTTACGTGTTCCGTCCCAATTGTTCTTTGTGAGCAAGAAGTCCTCCTGTCTGTAGGGGATTTAGCTCCAAGATGACTGTGTCATCCAGAGGAGAAAAGGTATTGGGAAGTGAGGAGGAGGAGGAGGTCAGTACTAATGAAAAGATCTGTCCTGGTTGATGAATTTCCAGGTGAAAGGGAAATTGACATTGATTATAATTATCATTAATGAGAGTTATGATGGAAAGCAATGCATTTATTAATGGAAACTAAAAGAAACAACATCTGCTTTTGGCAGAATTTGCTTGGAGCACGCAGAGTAGGAACTGGAGTTAATCCATCATTAAGAAGCTGATACACTAAACTAACTCTGGAAGATGGAGTCAGAAAACAACAGCAGCCTTTGAGAAGCTGAATGAGAAGTGCACTTGTGTTGAATCTTGGACTGCAGGCTGCAGCTGCAGATGTAGTAGCTCCTGTTCGTCAAGGCTGTGTGGAAAATAGATTCTTGATGCTTGTCTGTGTGCTGATCACAAGACACTCCTGCAATTCTAAAACGTAATAGGCATCCACTTAGAAATTTATATATAATTACGTGTAGAACTGCTTTTGGCAACAAATAGAATTAGAACTAAAATTATTCACTTGAATCATGGTTGATTCCTGAACTTCAATTATGCTTTCGTAATAATTGAGCTATAAATAACTTATTGCACATGGAGTAGATCAAGCAGTAGAGCTGATTCGTTTCATTGCTTTAGAACTAAAAAACTCCTGTCTAAAACTGCTGCCTGACAGCAGTGTCAGCACCCTTTGCTCAGAGCAGACCTATTGGGGGGATTGCTTTATTTTATTTCTAAAATCTGTCCTAACATGTGCATTTTGTTCTCTCTCTGCCATTTCCCTCAGATTGTGCGGCGCAGGACTCAGCGCAGGAAATCTGGCATCACATCTCTGCTATTCGGTATGGACAGTTCTGTGCCTCTCATGTCATGTTAATGGATATAGAAGCCTAGGAAGGAGGGGAGTGAGCAAAGCAGGGAAACGCTGGAACAGAAAAAGAGGAGAGAATGGAGCTGGAACTGAAGGATGAGAGGGAAGAAGTGCAGTTTTCTACTTGCTTCCTTTGGTCTGAACTCAGAAAGTGAATTTTGGGTTAGATGGTTAGTCCTTAAGTAGTGACTAGCAGCGGGCTGCAGCTCAGCCCAGCTGTACTGTCCTCCTTGCACTGACCAACAAGTCAAACACATTTTCCAGGAGACCACAGGCTGGACGTTGTACTCTCCTGGTCTTACTCCGCTCAGTTCAGGAATGTCTCTGAAGATCTGAGACAGGGCAGGATGGTCCATCAAAATTTATAAATGTAAACATCACTGATGTTCCCTCTTACTCTGAGAGTTTGATGTTGTCAACACTTTTGAGTCTTCATTTTCTTTGCTTATGTCCTAAGCCAGCATATGTCCAGAAAGCACACAGCCAGATCAGGCTTTGCATGAGTTTAACAGTATCTTGCTTCTGTGACTCCAGTATAACCCTTTCTATTGTAAGCTTCACTGCAACTTCACCTTCTTTGCAACTGGTTAGCTTTCTTGAAATTGCCACATCTCACCACAGAAATAGTTTTTCCGGAGGAAAACAACATCCTGAATTTATAGGGTTCAAAATAGTGTTCCTGTGGCAGTTAAAATGACCTGAGTAAATCTAAAACTAGGTTTTACTGGTCTGAGAAGAGCTTTTCTGATGTTCTCCAGGAAGCTGATATATTGTCCCAGATGTGCTACAAGCACGTACAACATGACATATAAAAGTTGTGGTAGAAGACCAATGAAGCTGTAAAGTCAAGCATACAGAAGTGAAGAAATGCAGGAAAGTGGCTTGTGCAATGCAGACCTCTTGTGTGTGATGTTATCCTATAGTCAGTACAGACTGAACTGGCAGGGAACTTAGCTGCCAAATGCATCTTCCTTGTGTCTCATAGTATCTTTGACCAAATTTGAGTAGTTTTATGATGGTGATAGTGAGTCATACCCACACTCAAACTTTAAGCTTCAAAACGTATGAGTGGTGGAAATGGGATGATTGGCAGTTTTTTCTCATTGTACTGGGACTTCTGTTCAGTGACTATCATGTTTTGTATCTGCTATTATTCTTAGTATTTAAATTGTTGGTTAAAATAGAGAAGCTGTCATCCTGCAGTGGATGACCAGGATGGAAAACTTCATCCCAAGCTAGTGGAAGGAAAGCTTGGATGTGATATATTCTCCTTATTCTGGGAACTGTCAGTTGACCTTAAGTATAAAGTCTGCGATAGTTGCTGTGTATAGCTGGTGCATAGCCCTTGCTGGATGGGAATAAGACCTTACCCAGAACTGTTCTTCCTTAGAGTGAATGCGGATTTTGTAGCAACTCAGACAGGAGTCACAGAATCACAGAAACACTCTTTGGAAGGGATCTCTAGGTGTCTGTATTTCAACCTCTCCTGCTCAAAGCCAGACTCTTGCTAGTGCTAGATCAGGTTGGAAAGGGCTTTCTCTAACTGAGATTCAAGGAGTTGGACCATATTTCTAATGCAGGAATAGAAAGAAGAAACAGCGAAAGGTAGTTTGGCAGATTCGGTAGTTTGACGGTAGATTGCATGTTGCCCTTTTCCCATTGGATTGGCATTGCAACAAAGAAATGCAGGAGACCTAGTCCTCCTCTGCCCAGCTGTGCAGCTAGTCAGTCTTTGCTGGCTCAAATTATCGCCTGCTCCCATATGGCTGATCCTGCACTCATTTCCAGGTTTGGAAATATATGCGCAGGCGTGTCAGGTGCAGCGAGGTGAATCTGGTGGAAACCCCAGTTGCTTTCCTCTGTATCATGTATGTTCTAAGGTGGAAGGATGTGAAACTTGCATGCCACATCTCCTGCTTGTCTTTGAGTGGGATCAATCTGAATACAGAGGGAGGAGCGTGATATTTGGGCCAGAAGGAACCGAATGATGACAGAAAGAATCAGTGATCTATGTAAATGAGGGCAGCCCACAAAGTCAGGGTGGCTGTTGTTCAGCTGTTTCTTCTTTAGTCACACTGTTTTAGCAACATGAATTTTCTGGGAATCCCCACTGTCTGCACAATCACCTATCTATTTACAAGCTTTGTAGCTCTGAGTCTGTAGTGAGACTTCTTAACATGCTCTGTTTCCTACCCCTGGACACGGAGAAGGAGGTTTTGTTAATTTTCATTGCTTGAACTGGGAGTACATTTTTCTAGTCCAGAAGCTAAGTTCAATTTTCTCCAAAGCTCTCGGTATCCAATTCTCTAATCATTTAATTGAGCAAATAGAAAACAATTATAAAAATAATTTAAAATCTGATTTTGTGATTCTGTTTATGTTTTTAGAGTTTTAAGTCTTTTTATTAAGATCACTTGTGATCAAAAGATACTGTTAATCACTTTTCAGTAAGCACAAGCTTGATGTGTACGTAGCTGTTGCAGCATCTATACAGGTTGTTCCACCCTCTATTCAGATGGGTTTATATAATGCTGGTGGAAGATAAGCAGAGTACTCATTTGCTAGCCAGTAATTTGCTTGGGTCTTGCATAAAAGCTGTGTTTCTATAAAAATTGTTGATTGAAAAATACATTGGTTTAAATGTTGATTTTGTTAGTCAAGCTACCCCATCTGGAGTATACTAGAGAGAGAGCAAAAATGGATGTATGGAAATACGCTTTGAATTTAAAACAAACTGGGGGTTTTTTTCTAGGAAGAGAAGCAAATGGTTCATTGTTTCCAAACATCGTGTACCCGATTCTCAAGGCATTCAGATACGTTAACTGCCTAAAGAATCCATCCCGTTAGGTATCTTTCTGCATAAACTAATAGAGATAGGCTGTCAAAACTCCTGGGGGAATTAGTGACAGTTGAAAGATGCTGTGGTAACTTCTACTTTGTACTTCTGACCATTTCTATACACCCAAAACGTTTGAAATCTGGCTCTTGCTGTGGTCAAGGTGTTAAGTAGATGGTGGCTTTTGTGTTGTGGCTCTGACTTCTAGATTGACAGAGGAAAGTGGTCTGTCTTTGTTTTTCAAATCTTTTTCAAGACTTAGTGAAGAAGATGCTCTCAGCCTTTGAGGTATGTGAAAATCAGAAGTAGTTCAACCAAAAGCTCTTCCAGTTTCAAGAAAATTTCGGTTGAAGAGAATTTTTGAAAGTTCCCTTCTTTTGTGTCCCACCATTCAGCCATCTATAAACTGTGCAGACACTTTTCTCTAAAGCAGTAGCTTTGTGTGCTTAATTGTCCAGACCAATCAAAGATAGCATCTTCTCGTTTCATATGTGGTTTGAAATACTGGCTCCTTAAAATTTGAGTCAGTGGAATTGGTGTTGTCTCTTTACATTATTGAACAGGTTGGCAGTAAGTACCTACCTTAGTGTAGGCACTTGTAATGTCAGGCTTTTGATTTCAGCAGAATCAGTGATTTCTAATGTTAACGAAAAACATTCTACTTGTTTTCCTTCCTTCACCTTCCCTCTGATTGTGTGGACTCCCCCAGGGGATGATGATCTGGAGGCACTGAAAGCCAAGAATATCAAGCAGACGGAGCTGGTGGCTGACCTGCGTGAGGCGATTCTCCAGGTGGCACGGCACTTCCAGTGTGTGGATCCCAAGAACTGCAGCATTGTGAGTGGGAACAGCTAGATGTGTCCTGGAGTGTGGGCTCAGGGAAGAACATTCCAGATGTAATGGGTGGAGGATGAGGCTTGCTCAACCCATTCCTGGTGGAGGAGGGCTGTGCTGGGAGATTGTCTGCCTGCTAGGAACAGGAAAAGGTTTGGGAAAGGACATGCAAGCTTTGGCAGATCACCTGGGAGTCATTTGTTGCTTTTCATTCCTCTTTGTTCTTCTTCCACATGCATGCTAGGATCTGACTCCAGACTACAGCATGGAGAGCCACCAGCGGGACCATGAGAACTATGTGGCCTGTTCACGCAACCGACGACGACGAGCCAAGGCATTACTGGACTTCGAGCGCCATGATGATGATGAGCTGGGCTTCCGCAAGAATGACATCATTACGGTGTGTCAGCCCGTAAGACCAGGGACCAGGGCAAGACCATGCAGATCCAGCTTGGCTGGGAAGCTGCAGAGCATCTTCTGCAGAGAAAAGAGGGAAGAGATCAGCTCAGAGCCAAGTTAGGAGTCTAAGAGAAGCAGTTGGTGTTTCTAGGGGCTGCTTGGGGATGAGTCAGGATGTTTCTGAGTGTCGTCTTGTGAGTTATTCTTAATGCCACCGCCAGGTCCCTTTCCTGGCTGCCCTTTCCTACAGCTGAGCAAAAGATTGATTTACTCCAATCCTGGTCAGACTATGAAAGTATCCACTTGCATTTTAGCTATGGGGGTCCCATCTGAAATTGGGGAGAACAGGGGTAGTGTTGTGTTTCTGGTAGCTTCTTGCCCTTGAAGGCCCTGGACCACGTGAGAGGAGAATATTGGCAATATGTTTGTAAAGAAAGCAATTCCTTGTTGTGCCTGCACAGCCGGGCAGCTGTAACCCTTCTGGCACTGCTCACTCTCTCTAACTGGTGTCTTCCATTCCTTTTTTTCAGATCATTTCCCAGAAGGATGAGCACTGTTGGGTGGGAGAACTGAATGGACTGAGAGGTGAGAGCAGGATGAGTTGCACTAGGGAGAGTGGGGCTGGATGCAGAGCATCCATTCATCATCCACAGCAAGTGCAGCAGAGGCTCTGCTGGTTACCTGGAGCATCTGCCAGGGACAAGGGAAGTGATGAAGCAGGGTGTGAGAGCAGTGGTGCAGGTTATTTTGCAAACAGCAAGTTTAGGCTCCATCCTCCTGACAGGAGACGTTTGGATACGTGTCATACCTGCTGCTTGTGGGCAGTGTTCTGCAACTGGCTTCCTCTTGCAGCTGCCTTAATTCTTGTGACTTTTGAGGCTGCTCACTTCCTTCTTTGGGGTTGGACCCAATGAACTCTGATTTACCATCAGCTTCCACTGGCTTTTGATCTTCTCTGCATTAGAGGTTTCTCAGTGTCTGTGTCAGGCTCACCTCTTTCTCCACTCTTTATAGGTTGGTTTCCTGCAAAATTTGTGGAGATCTTGGATGAGCGGAGTAAAGAGGTAATTAAAAAAACCCACAACAACAACAGAAAAACCCAACATAAAAAAGAGTCATGTCATAACTGAAAAAACATGGTTTAAAAGAACTGTACATTTCCCTCCTTCAGTCTGTTTGTGGCTATTGAGCGCTTAGTGATATGATCAGGCAACTTATCTTCCTGAGCCTGTTTGCTCAACTTCCTCATGCTGATTGAGGGGAGAATGAGGGCCCCAGAGGGCTGCAGGGGGTGGCTTAGTGTGATGCCTGGGTTTGCAAGGACCCTAGAGATGAAGTTTGGCACAGCTGAGACAGCAGCAGGCAGGTACGCCGGAGGATCCTGAGGGCAGCGTTTCTGCCCACTCCCCGCTGCCTGTGCTCTCCTCCTCCTCTGAGGCTGTGCCTGTGGATCCCACCCAGGCTTTGCAGTCACGGCCATGGATTCTCCTTGAGCAGCTGTGCCCAAGGGTGAACTCTTGTCTCGGTTCATCTCGCAGCTGGCAGTGGTGAGATGCCACCTATTTAGAGGAGATACCTCACTATGGCCCCAAGGCTGGGGTAAGGATGGGAGACAAATGTCATCAGCTGTTGGCCTAGGCAATGTGCAGCAGAACTGGAGAAGGCCCCATTCTCCCTCTCCTCCTCAGTATTTTGAGAGTGAGGAAGGGCTTAAAGTCTGAATCCCCCAAGAGAAGCCCCTAGAGATGTCATTACTGACATTGCTTCTTCAGCCCCTTCCCAGGGCTGGTTCTTTAGATGCAGATCACCCCTCTGTGCGTAAACACACCCTGCACTGGTGAGCAGTCCTCCTTCCAGCTCTGGAAATAGAGAGGATCCCGCTCATCCTAATTTTGGAATGTCCTTCATGCTAACAATGTGTCAGGGTGATATCTCAGAGGGGTGAACCAGCTGATCTGGGAATTCCCTTCTGTCCCCATTTGCCTTGACTTTTAGCAGCTTACAGAGTCCCGGAGACCCTCAGCGCAATTCCTTCTCCTTACCTTAGCTCAGTCAGCACCACCCCAAACCACAACAGGTCCTACATGCTGAATGCTGCCAGAATGGTGCTGGGGTCATCTGTGTGGTCTCCTGGGCAGCCCCTAAGCACAAAGGTCCTGGTGTCCCAGCAAATCCACGGGGAGTAGCACTGAACATGGTGCCTTATCCAAGAGTCAGCGCGAGCATAAGGGGATAAGGGAATGGGGGCCAGTGAGCACTTGGAAGTGGAAGAGGTGAACACAGAAGCTGTAGGTGAGCAGACCACCTCCATGCTCTGCCCCCTCACCAGTGTGCTGAGAGGTGGCATTTCATGTTTCTCAGTACTCCATCGCTGGAGATGACTCAGTCACAGAAGGGGTGACGGACTTGGTGCGAGGGACGCTGTGTCCAGCCTTGAAGTCCATATTTGAACATGGATTGAAGAAGCCATCGCTGCTGGGGGGGGCCTGCCACCCCTGGCTGTTCATTGAAGAGGTGAGATGTCTGAAGTTCCCTTTGTGGGGCAGCATTGCCAGGGGGCTGGGGTGAGGGGGCTGTAGGACAGAGTGCTCTGACTTTCCCTCTGCCCTACTAGGCTGCAAGCCGGGAAGTGGAACGGGACTTCGACTCCGTGTATTCTCGCCTTGTGCTCTGCAAGACTTACAGGTGAGGCCACTTTATTCACGCGAAGCACCCAGGTCTGTGCCCTGCTCCTGCATGCACATCAAACTGCTGCTGCTCTCCACCTTAGGAAGGTTCATGGGCTGCCCCATCCTCCTGTGGGTGTGGTGTCAGTGGGCTGCTGTGCCTGTGCTGACCTGGGGCTGACAGCGGCTCTTGTCCCTTTCCCCAGGCTCCCATGTCTGCTTCTGGGGCTGTATCTTGCTCTCTCATGGCTGCAAGGTCCCCTGTGGGCTCAGCAGCAGCAACAAGAGAGCTGTTGGGGTATGGAGGGGGGAAGGCCTGTGCGTGCCCAGGATGGCTGTGGAGCTAGCTAGGTCTCTGCTGTGATCTTTGCAGGCTCGATGAAGATGGCAAAGTTCTCACTCCAGAGGAGCTGCTCTACCGGGTGAGTGCTGCCCCCAGCCCAGCCAAGGCCCAGCTCCTGGTGCGGGGAAGTTTCCCACGGAGGCTGCTAGAGGGTGGTGCCTATCTCTAGGGAGGTGCTAGAGAGTCTCCCAGACCTTCCCAACTGGGAAGCAGTAGAGACACCAAGTACCTGGGGAAAGGCAGAAGTGAAACCATCAGGAAGACTTGGCCCCCTGTGGTGCTAGCAGGTGGCACTGGGTGAGGGTGGGAGTTCTGGGGACCCGAGGCTGCCCAGGCCAGCCTGAGGCTAAGCTGAGAGGGCGGTAACCACATCTGCCCTCCCTGCAGGCTGTTCAGGGTGTGAACGTGACACATGATGCTGCACATGCACAGATGGATGTGAAGCTTCGTTCCCTCATCTGCGTTGGACTCAAGTGAGTCATCTGGTCCTGATACCCCCAGGTGGCAAAGGGGTGGTGGGAGGAGCTTGGGAGGGGGCAGAGCGCGCTCAAGGGCAGCTCTCGTTTCCACCTACCTTAGGCAACAGGGCCTTTTTCCCCTCTCATTGGAGCCACTGACTGGGACCTGTGCCTTTCTTGTTCATTGTGCTGGCCTGGCGCCTGGCTGGCAAAAATAGCTCTTATTGAATGGATTGGCTCACGCAAGCTTACTGGGTTATCCGGTTCCCACTGGGGACAGGACCATGGGTTGGGATCAAGGCTTGGGCTGAAAATAAATTATCCTAAAGGGATGGGGCTTTTCCGTGGCTTCAGCCAAGTAACGTGCCTCTACCCCATCTCTGCAGCGAGCAGGTGCTGCATTTGTGGCTGGAGGTGCTGTGCTCAAGCCTGCAGACTGTGGAAAAGTGGTTTCATCCCTGGTCATTCCTGCGCAGTCCTGGCTGGGTGCAGATCAAATGTGAGCTGAGGTGAGTGTCCCCAAGGGCTTTTCCAGGACCTGGAATGGTTTTCCTCCTCCTCTGCAGGAGGTGGCCCTCACTGTGGCTGGCTTTGGGCCCTCTCCAGAGAGTAGCAGTATGGGCTGCCCAGACATCCCACTGCAGAGATTGCCTTCTGTGTGCTGAGGCAGCAGCAACTGTCTAGACAGTTTAATGCGATGCACTGTGCCTGCTTGATCGAGAGCAGAGCTTGGCTCTTGGGGAGCTGTCGTGACAAGGAGGCAACCTCTGCCTGTCAGCAGCTGCCTCCTGTGCTCTGCACCTACTCTGCTGGTACCTTTTGCAGCCCCTGCTCTCCAGGTCCTCTGCCAGCCACCGTGAGCCCAGGCAGTGAGCAGGGGATGTGCTGGGAAACCGGTCTGGCTGTTGCTGGGCAGGAAGGAGTCACTCACTGACTGAGTCCTGGTTCAGCGAGGGAGCGACGTCAGGGCCTGAACGCAGCTTTAGTGCCTGAGCTCACACAAGCGCATTGCTTAGAGCTCAGGGTTCATGTCCATGCAGCGTGCTGCTGGCCCTCCTGCACTCTGCAAAGCCACATCCAGTCCCATGGAGCCACAGAGCAAACCCAACCGCTGCCACCACCATTCCAGCCCTGTTGCTGCTGCCATCCTATGGGAGCTGGCTTTTCCTCTGGTCCCAGGGGGAGCATCTGTAGCGAGGAGCAGGCCAGTGTGTGCACACCTCCGGGCACCCTGTTCGCCTTGTGCTGCTGCTGATGGGAGGAAGGGATTCCCCTCCACCTCTGTGCTGCTGTGTCCCATGGCTGCTGTATCGCAGCTTGGGGGCAGTGCTAGTTCAGCGCAGCCGAAGGACCAGGTGAAGCTGGTTCATCTGGTTCATTGCTGGGCCCAGGTTTGAGCGAAACCCAGAAACAGAGGCTTGTACCACTTTTCAGCCAGCCAGCTTCCTGTGGAGGGCCTCAGCTCCCTCACTGCTGCAGAAGTTGAAGGAGACCCCCACACAGGAGTTTCTCTTGAGCCTAAAGAACTGGTGAACTTGTTGCTAGGAGGTCTGAGCTGTGCATCCCTGTCCTAGGACAGGATTGAGACTGTGCCTGCAACCCCTGCTTGGAACCAGGTTCAGCAAGGGAACTCCATGTGCCATCCCCATGTGGTGCTTCAGCACAGGGGTCAGGATACTTCTCTTACTCCAGCCAGAGAGAGAACAGGGTGCAAAAAACCTCTTGAGGTGTTACTGGCAGGGGTCCACTTGCTGGAAGGGAACCTGCAACCCCCCATTGCCAGCTGCATGCAGTCCTTAGCCAACATGTGTGTAGGGTCTAGCAGAGCCTGGCGCTGCTCATGCGTCCCTGCGCTGCTGTGTCGGGCTCTGTAGGGGTTGCACAAGTCACATCTTTTGAGCTTCTCTTTCCATCCTGGGCTTAGCAGGACATGAAGCCCAGAGGAGGAGAAAGCCAGGGATGAATGGCTGGTGGTGCCCTTCCAACACAACAAACACAGAATTTCATCCTTGTAAGCTCAGTGACGTGCTGGGGCGAGCCGAGGAGCCTGTGCAATTGTGTGCCAGGGCGCAGTGGTTGTGGGCGCTGGCTGGGAGTGTGATCTGGGTGTGGGTGTGTTACCATCACTCTCTTCCATTGCAGAGTCCTCTGCAAATTTGCCTTCAGTCTCTCTCAGGACTGGGAGCTGCCAATAAAGAGGGAGGTGAGTAGGTGGTATCTCATTCTCTTCCTCAGCTCGGGGCTTCACTTTCCATCTCCCTCTCCCACCTTTGTGCTCCAGTCCATCCTCTGCCTCCTTTTGAGCCAGCACCAGAGACTGTGGACTGGGCAGGCTGTGCACGGGAGCTGTGTGCAGGCAGGGCTGGCAGAGGGAAGTGGCAGGTCCCTCCCTTCCCCGGTGCTCTCCAAACCACAGGGCCTGTCCCTGCTTCAGCTGAGCGGAGGTGGGAAGTGCGGAAGGCTGCTCTGTCTGGGTGCCGCAGACCTTGGCGTGCTGGGGCTCTGCCCACAGACACGGCCTCCCCTTTTCTGGGTAAGGTGCACTGACCTGTGTCTCTGTGTTGTCCTGCAGGAGAAGGAGAAGAAGCCACTGAAGGAAGGGGTGCAGGACATGCTTGTGAAGCACCATCTCTTCAGCTGGGACATAGATGGGTGACCCCCACCCTGCCCCATCCTGGGGAACCTTCTCAATGGCGCACACTCCTCTCCCTCACCCCCGTCATGTCTCACCTTCTGCCCTCCCCCACTCCACCCACTTGTATCTGTGACAAAGTCCCCCCTGGGGGGGCTGCCAGGCCACCTGGGACAGACGGCAGCAGCGCCGAGGGGCTGAGCTGCAGACCCAAGGGAGGTGATGGTTGAGGGCGATGCTGCAAAGGGACAAGTGTGTTCTGGCCACAAAAACAAGTGCCCCCTCCCAGCCTTCCCCATCCCGGCCACCCCCAGCTCCTGGTTGCCTCAGTGCTGCCTTGCCCGCAGTGCCTGGGGGAGCAGCCTGGCCTGCAGCCCCTCACGCTGGCCTGCCAGCCGCGAGGGCGTGTGAACGTGTCTGCTGCTGGAGCTGTGGGGAGGAGGCAGCCCTCACAGGGTGTCTTTGATCCGCGAGAGCTGGTGCCGTTGGCAGGTGGCACCGCGGGTGCCAGTGGAATTGGGCTGGCGAGAGATGCACCCCTGTACAGGGGCAGGGGTAGAACATTCCCCCCCCGACAGCCAAGGGCTCGCCGCTGCTGGGGAGAGGGATGGCAAAGCCTGAAGCACTTGGACAAGTTCCTCTGAGCTGGAGCTAGGGCCGAGAAGGGGGAACCAGCATCAGCCTCATCCCACCTCCCTGGCACTGGTGTGTGGGGTGTTGACAAGAGGTGCGCGACTGCACTGAGTGTTACCGCTGTAACAGCCTCGGGGGATGGGTCTTGTCTCCTCTGCGAGCAGACAGAAGCCACCTTTCCCCTAAACCAGAGTGTTTCATGCTGTTGTTTTAGTCTCTAGATGATTTTTACCGTTAACCAAAAAGCTGTAAATTAACTCTAGGAACATATATTTTGGCACCGTTGTAGCTCAGGATGGGGTTCATGTTGGAGCTGGCTCAGGGAGACTAACTCGTCCTCCTCGCCCTGCGGTGGCAGCAGGGATGCAGGTCAGGAGTGGAGAATTGCTGCTTTGTGGTGGTGGCTCTGGATATGGAGTCTGTGACTTTCTACTGAAAGCGCTTGTCTGTGAGCACAAACTACTTGTGAAATGACACTAGATTCTTACTTTCCTTTATTTGGTGGGTTTGTAAATAAACTGCTTCTTGGGAGAGTGCTGGGCTTTGGCTTTGTTTTTTGCCCGGGCCAGGACTTGATGTAATCCTTCATTTCTGACAATTGATAATGATGACCCATTCCTGCGCTGGCTCCTGGTAGTGTCAAGCTGAGGTCTCAGCTCAGCCTGCGCCGGCACCGTGGGGGCCCCTCACTGGCCTTGCATCAGACCAGGCCAGGAGGTCAAGTAGCGGGAAGGGCAGGAGCAGTTGTGTGGCCAGCAGCGGTGGCCCTGCACTTTGCCTCTCTGCCACCAGCCCTGCCCGAAGCGCAGCTCTGCAGCAGAGCCCCAAGAGAAGCAAGAAGTACTCAAAACTAGGGGATGCTGCAGGAGGAGGGCTCCTGGCAAAGGCAGAGGGGCTGGCAGAAGGCAGGACGGTGGTGGATGGCAGAGCTGTCTGTATGAGAAGCTTCTCCAGAACATGCAGGTGGAGTCTCATCTGCAAAGTGGAACAGTAACAGGGTGCTGGAGAATCGCGGTCAGAAGCCCAAGCTCATGGGAGGGGGGAAGTTGCAGCAGATTTACTGATGTGAAAATGGGTGTTTTCAGTCAAAATAATTCCAGTTTGGCATCTGGCTGAGGGAGGCTGCAGTGTCACCTCGCCACTGTAACAGCTGTGTCTGGACCAGCTTACTGGGCTGAGGAAGGCTGTAGAAGCTGCCGGTGCTTCTCCTACCCTGACCTACTTCTGGTTGCAGGATAGGTGATTTCCACACACACAGAGGGGAATCTCCCTGCAGCTGAGAAGGGATGAGGCATGACCGCTTGAGCTGCTTTTTTCATCTGTGAAAGACCCAGAGGGATCACCCACCCTTAGCTGGAAAAGGCAGAGTGGCCCCAAGCGCCCTCCCACCAGCAGAGCAGAGAACTTTTTGAGCATGTGGCTGTTTGGAATTTTTTTTAATAAAATGGATTTTTTTTTTTCAAATATTTGTAACTGAAAAAATAATTCAATTTAAAGATCCATTCTCTCCCCCGTTAACTTGTCACTTTTATCCTTTTCCAGTTGAATACTCGCTCTGGATCCGATGCCCCAACACCATCCATCTCCGGTGGTGCTGATCATCCCTCGCCGTTCGCTGCATAGTGGGAGGGAGAGTGCGTGCTAGTCAAATACACGTTACAAACAAGTAGTGGTTACAGCAGAAAGATTCAGGATTACATTCAAGGTAGAGGCAGAACATCAGACTTTCGTTTTTCCCAATGGGTGCAAAAAATGTATGTCCAGGGGAATACCTCTTCTGACAAAGAACTATTGAACTATTATTCAAACAAATAATAGTAAGAAAGCAGAGAACTGGGCTGGCCTGCTCTGGGCACTGCTTGGGGAAGAGACTTCCTAATAATTCCCGGGATGAGGCACCATCTTCCCCTCTGCCCCTGGGCACAGCATCATCTATCACCACTCTCCCAGCTGAAGCCCCCTGTGCAGAGGGGCTCTGACAGGTCAGCTGGGTTCCTCAGGAGGGTGAGGCTCATGAGTCTCTAGCATCTGGGCTCCTTGAGGGCTCTCAAGCCCATCAGCCAATTTCAAGTATGTTGGGCAAATTTAATGTCATTAAATTCCTACAAAGTTTCACAAAGGAAGGTGGGTGGGTGCAGGTGAAAGGGAGCAGCTGTGGCCTCAGCCTTCACCATCAACCCAGGGAAGGGCTAAATCAGTAAGTTATTGGCGCATCTCTGCCAAGAAAAAGAGTGGGGTGCCTGGCCCAGTGCAAGGAGCCAGGGCTGGGTCAGGCCAGGACTGCGGCTGGAGCACTCCCACCTTCCTCTAGGAGCTCACTGCACTTTGATAATTATTTCATTCGTTATTTACTCATTGCAGCTTTGTAACTACTGCTACAAAAGAACTCCCGTGACTGGTGGTTTGGTGGGGGTTTTTTTTTAGGGGTTACTGCTCACTGTGAGTTAACAGCTGATTTTGCTTGAGCTTGACAAACACGCGGCCTCACTTTTTTTTTTTTTTGCCCTTAGCAGTTGCAAGATTCTCTTACCCCACACATTGTCCTCCTAAGAAACCACGTCGCTGGTGCCCAGCTGTCCAGCTGTCCTGAGGGGAGCTGGTGCAAGCTCTGTAAGGCAACTGCTGATGCACTCACTGCTCCAGTGAGCACCGGGGCTGCACCAGAAGGGAGGGAGGGCTCAGGGGTGTCCACCAGTCCCAGTTATTCTGATTTTTTATGACATGACACTGTAGTTTGAGCAACACAAAGCAGGTGGGGTGGGAAAAAGGGGTATTGGACACTGGGGGAGGCAGATAAGAAGCTCCAACTTGCTTACAGCTGTGGGGAGAGAAGGGGCAGAAAGGAAGGAAGCTGCCAGCAGGCTCCCCCTGCAAGTGATTAAGGAAGTGGCTCCCCATGCAGTTAACAAGCACAATAGGGCTCAGGAAAGCAGGAGTTTCTCCCAGCTGCAAAACGGATGGCATTCACCTGCCCCACCATGGAGCAGAGGTACCCACACCCCTGCGGCAAGTACAGGCACTGGGGGAAGGTGGGGACAGCAGCCTCTGGGAGATACTAAGAACAATGGCAATTTATCCTTCCATTGTCTGAGCAGGGCCAGCATCTCAGTCCATATGATTTCAAAAGGCGCTGCCTCCCCACCTGCAGCAGCCCAAGCAGCCTGGACGCAGCTCAGGCCCAAAGCAGGGAGAGCCGTGCAGCGAGGCAGCCGCGTGGGGCACAGCTGGGCTGTGTCTCACCTGGTAGATGTGGCGGTGAGTTACTACTAATAAACACAGGGATTGCAAAGTGACAGGAGTAACAGCACGAGCGAGAGCCGCAGGCCCAGGTTTCCAGCGCAAAACCCTGCACAAGGAATAGCATAGTCATAGGGCTTGGGGGTACTCGTCTGCCCACACCCTCGAGGCACGAGCTCAGGGCCCCACAGGGCAGCAGCTTTTGCTTTTCACCCTGTGGCCCTGGAGGGAAGAAAGTGCAGAGCGCAGCTGCCTGTTACTTGCTTCCAGGCTCCCAGTTCTCCCTAGAAAGGGCCCTCACAGTTGCACCCCTTTAGCAGTGCCACTTCCCCTTCCTCACCCCTTGAGTCCGACATCNCTTTATTTGCCAATCCCAGCAAGGCACCGGTGCTGCTTCTGGAAATGGCTCAGGCCCAGTTGTGCTATGCCCACTGCAAGGCCTGGGGAAATTCGTGCCTGGCAGCATTTGCCCCGTGCGCTGCCATTGCTGCTCCTGCCTGGAGGCAGAGGGGCTGCCGGCTCCCTTCCCACCAGAGCTGCATCAGGCTGCACCAAGGGGGCAGGAGGCCACCAGCCCCAGAGCTCCTGCAGCCTCTTCTTCCTCCCAGCAGCCGTTCCTGCCCCGGCCTGGCCCGCTGCCCTGGCAGGAGTGGCTCGAGCAGCACTGCCGGCTTTGTGCAGGAAGGACACTGTTGGGGGAGGAGTACAAATACTAGGAGTTTGTATCTTCTTTTTTTTGTGGGGTTTTCTTTTCAGTTGACTGGCCTCTTCGCCCTGCATGCCTGTGCCCTCCCACTCCCCTTCCCTTCAGTCTCTGCTCACAGAGTTACAAGCAAGAATCCCAGTGCAGCTGCAGATCATGTCCATCAAGGAAGTCTGTGGAAAAGAGGCTGGGAGCTGCAGTGCTAAGGGGAGCCAGGCTCATGACAGGACCCCCTGGCAGCTCCAGCCAGTCCATGCTGTCCAAGTTAGCCTCGGCCAGATCCAGGGCTATGCCCCCGGACGGCTCGTGAGCAAAGTGCAATTCCGAGGTGTCCATAGGTGAAGGCGGGTGGTCCAGGATGGCCGAGCTGCTCAGCATCTCACTGTGGAGGTCATCAATCAGGGAGAGGGGCTCCGGCCCATCGTGGCCTGCTGTCAGCAGCGGGAGGCCGGTGCTGCTCTCCAGGAAGTCCTCCAGCCGGCCCACGGGCACCGTCTGCCCCAAGGACACTGGCACCGCCAGCTCTGAGGAATGGTGGCTGCTGGGCGGTGGAGAGCAGGATGGGGCCGCGGGCGATTCTTTCCCAGCTGGGGATGACTGATCCTTGAAGTCAGCAGAAATCTCTGCATGGGGAACACAGGCAGGCCAGAGTGAGGAAGAGCTTGGCTGAACACCAGAAGGATCACTCCCACCCATCATGGCAACAGGGACCCCCCAGACTGAGACCTCACAGACCACTAGCTGGGATAAGGAAACTCATCCTGTGCCCGTGTTTGGCTTGCTGTGGGGTTTCCAGCCCACCTCTGGGGAATTCAAGCTCTGCCTAGTACTGCAGAAGAGACGTGCCCAGATTCGATGCAGCAGAGCCAGTGAGCAGCTTTGTATCATACTAATGCTTGACTGACACCTCCCTCAATGCCTCAGCGACCACTGCCAATGCTAAAGGCACTGGCAGAAATGTGGGAGTAAAGACCTGGGCCACGACAGACTCTGCCCTTGATGCCCTATAATCCCCAAGCTGAAACCCCAAGGGAAGCGCAGGCTTTGTCTCCTCACCTCCGCTTTCGATGAGAATGTCAAACAGGTCGTCCATCTGCTGGCTGGAACAGCCGTTCTCCTGGGGAGACCGAGCGCAGGATTAGGTTCCTGTTTACCGGGAGGGCTTCCACCCTCAGCAACACCCTTGGCTGCTGGCTCCTCCCTCACCCCAGAGGTGGGGCTGTTCTCTCACAAGAACGAGCAGCGCGTGGCTTGAGATGTCTACCTGTGGTTTAAGGTCTGCCCCAAACCCGTCCTCTCCCCTGAAGGAATTCGGCTACAAGACACAGTTGTGTCTCCGTTCTCTATTACAGACCCAGATCAGGAATCTAAGCGCATTTACAATGGCAACTTTTCACCTCCAAGGAAACCAGGGTGAAGAACCGCTCTCACCTGCACCTTTGGCTGTTGCTTCATGGCCTCTTCATAGCCTGGTGGCTCTTTCATTGGGACCGAGGGAACTGGGAGAGGAGGTGGAGGAGTTCCAAAAAGCGACGTGTGCTGTTGCTGCTCCAGGTCCATCTGGGATGGGGAAGGGGCAGCAGGAGAGCCAGGCTGCGATGAGGACTGTTTAGAATGAAGGCAGAAGGGGAGATCAGAGGGAAGTCCACGTTAACTCCTGCCTCACAGCTGCTCTGAGAGACCATCACCCCTCTCTCGGCAACTGCTGTGCCGAGGTCTGCCCTGCTCTGCTCCCAGCAGCCTGGCTGCTTCCGTGTACTCTGCGCACTATGCCCTGGCTGCAGGGGAGGAAGGACAGATTTCCCCTCCAGCTAACAGCTGGAAGTCTTCTGCTGATTCTTCTGATGCTAAAGCAACCACACCACAAACCACCACGGGGCTGCTCCTGGATGGGGAGAGCCTCCCGGGTCCACGTGGGGGATTCCTCTAGCACTCTGGAGAAAGGGCACTTCCCCCGTTGTGTTTAGCCTACTCTGCGCACTATTTTGAGGAGCTGTCTTTTACCCACCCCCACTCCCTCTGCAGTGCCTCCTTTGGGGACACAGCGAAGCTTCACTAGCAGCAAGTTTCACAGCCTGATGGTGGGTGGAGAGCACCAGAGCACTTGGCAGCCCCAGAGATCTCCAAAGGAAACCCCAAGTGTTGCAGGAAGTGGTGCTGGTGACTCAGCTTTGCCCGATGAATCAGCACACAACTGCCCATAAGAAAAGTGGAACACAGACCAGTCCTTTGCCCCTACAGCAGTTACGGGTGATGCACTGAAGCTCGCCCCCCTGGAACAGTGCTCCCCGGGCAGTAGCCAAATGCCCCATTTCCAACACCAGTATGTGTTGATGCTCCTCTCTGTCCTGTTTTCCCTGGAAAGCTGTTTGTCTGTTCTGTGACCTGCAGGCAGAGGAGAGCTTCTCTGGGGTCTGCTCTCTTCCTGAGAGGGGCCGGAAACCAGCATTGTGGTACACGCCACTGGGAGGGTGGGCAGCCCACCTGGTGGGCTGGTTTTGCCAGGAGCACCAATATTCAGGGACTTTTCTGTGGAAGCCATTGGGGAAGAGGGGCTGCAGGTTTGGAGGTGCTGAGAAAGACACTACGGTGTGGTGCAGCTGCCCCATGATCACCTCCACACCTGGCTTCTGCCCCTACAGGGAGGCAAAGGGATTAGGAGAGTCACTGCAGATGCTTCCACAGCACACAAGCTAAGGGAGTCTGAGTGAAAAGGTGCCTTCATTTACCTTCTGCATTTCCTCAAAGCTCTCAAGGCTCTCACAGTTTGCAAAGTGGACATCCCACCCTGACTACACTAGAAATGACTCCTGTCTTCATATCCTTTCCAGGATCACTTAGAAGTGATCCTCCAAGCTCTAAAAACTCTGCATAATCTTTCTGTATCTTATCTTAATTACATGTCAGAGGGAGGTAAGTGAGCTAGCAAGGGGCAGCTAAGTGAGCTGCCAGTAGCAGGCAAAGAAAAACAAGGAAGAAAATTGAGCAGGCAGCAAGCTACCTTTCTGACAGATCGGTTTAGTCCCCTGGGCTGCGGCTGCTGCTTCTGCTGCTGCTGCTGCGTGGGCTGCTGCTTCTGCGGCTGCGAGGGCTGCTGAGGGGTGCTTGCAGGTAGCTGACACGGCGGTTGGCTGGAAGTTTTAGCGGGTGATGATTGTATTTTCTGGAAAGAAAAGGGTACCCATGAAAAGTTATTCCCCAGACACAACGTGGAGCAAGGCCTGTGTTTCTTAAAGGATTTATGAAGTTTGGTTTCCCCCATTCTTTATTCTTGTAGGAAATTCAGTCAATCATTCTGGTTCGCCAAGCAGAGAAATCAGATTGGGCTGGGATGCAGAGTCCTAAAAAGAGGAGGCAGTACCAGTCTAAATCCCTGGGCTATCCATGACATCCCTCAAGGGCTGGCAAATCTGACACAGGATCTGTGCCCTTCTGGAGCAGCTGCTGGAGCTCAGGTGAGATACCTCAGGGGTATCAAGGGTCACATTAGGTGCTGATATTTAGACAGCTGCCTGGCAAGTCATCTGCTACATGGCAAATGCCACCTGCTCAGTGCCTGTCCCCAACGGTAGACACTGCCACTTGCTCTGCAGAAGGTGCAAGAAACATAGCAGCAGAGAGCGAAGATCTTCGCTGATGCCATGGAACACACTGGGGTTTGACTTACGCCATAAACCTAGGCATATTTATTCCTTCCTGGAAGAAACACTCGGAACACTTCTGTTAAGTGCTGAGATCATGCCAACAGGGCAACAGTAGATCATCTCCGACGAAAGACTCTGTTAACACTGAAATACTGACATGCATTAAAGCCGAGAGCGGTCAAAAAGCAAGAAGCCTGCTCCCGGGCTCTGATTTCAGCTCTCGGTAGATAAGGTGACCTACGTATCGCTCCAACTACGATCTTCCAGTAAAGGACAAGAGGTGAAATACACTCCTTTTTTCAACTACCCCAGGCATAGCTGTTCTTTCAAAAACTAGTGAAATGTGGCAGCAAACCCTTGGCCTCCAAGCCCGAGGTCCTGCCTGACAAAAGGCAGAACCATGTGTTTGGAAGAATGCTGAGCAGCCTGTGACGCAGCTGGTCAGTCGTGCATTGCTGTACACGGTTCATCATTGTCAAGTTCCAGTCCTTTTTGCTGAAGAACTGCTTACACTGCTCTGTTTTACAAAGCCATGATCTACCAGCCATCGTAGCAAGCAACTCAGCCCTTTCAGTATTCACTGCACTGAACTTCCACCGTGTTAAGTCATCCTATGGTAACCTGAACTACAGGAGTGGGAAGAGGGCAAGAGGAACCCAACCGCCTGCAGTGGGGCTGTGATCTCAGCCCTGCCTACCTGCAAGGCCGGGCAACTACTCCCCGCCTTCCCATGGGGTGAGAGGCCCTGCCTCTCGGCGCTCTGCTTGGTCACGGTGAGGACGATGTGGGTCCCTGTGGAGTCTGTGATGAGGGTGGGGGGAGGGGTGCCCTTGATGAGGTCGCTCAGGGCGCTCCCTTGCTGGCCAAGGAAAAGTCGCGGGCTGTGGGACTGGCACGGCGGCTCCGCTTCCGCGGCTGGCACCTCCTGCTTCACCATCACAGCTTTCTTTGGCACTGGGCTTGGGTTCGAAGTGTCTACTTGGCTAGTGGTTGGTGCAGGGCTGAATTGGTCTGTTTGGCCACTGGATTGCTTTGCAGACTGGCAACTCAGGAAACCGTTTTCACTCTTGACCTGGGTGCCAAATGCTGCTGGGTTGGAGGCAAGGGCTGTTCCTTCTCCCACAGCCGCTGGGGCTGGTAGTGACTGCTGAGAGCGCTTCTCCTGCTCTAGCTGTAGTCTAAGCATCTCAACCAGTTGCTGCTTCTGCTTCAGCATGCGGGTGAGTTCCTCAATCTGCTTGTCCTTCTCCTGCAGCATCTGGTCTTTGTCCCTGACTTCTGCATCTCTGCTGTTACCAGTGCTACACCGCTCTGACCTGGGCGCCGCATTTATGCTGCAGGAGGCAGACTTGGAGCTTTCTTCCTTCACCAGAAACTGCACTGGAGACGCCTGCAAGGTGAGCTGGGTCAGGGGTGAGGTCACCATCTCTCCAAAGGTGTCTCCGGTGGCCGAGTTCTCATCCCCTGTGCTCATTTGCGAGCGCTCAGAAGGAGTTGGAGAAACAGGAGGAGTTGAGCCTGTGCTGCCAAACTTCATCACACCACCACCGGTGACTGTGGCCACAACTACTTCTGCTGGTGCAATGCCAGTGGTGACCAGGGCTGGCCCTGTGCTCAGCCTGGCAGCTGGGAAGGCTACCACAACTTCGGCAGCTTTTGGGAGGACGGCTGCTGTGCTGGGCTTGGGAGTTGGGGTTGTTTGGCCGGCTGCACCGTTCTGCTCTTGGTAAGCTCTGAGACGCTCAATCAGGTCCGTCTTTGTGCCCGAGACAGGCAAGGCCCTCAACTTCAGCTCTTGCTTCAGCTCTGCTACCTGATATGGGGAAAAAAGAGGGCAACATTAAGAGAACATACGCTCCAACCAGAACAACAATTACCAGCTACCAGAGCCATTGGACGAAGGACTAAAATGACCCTCCTGCAGGCCTACAAACCTGCCCCTCGGGTACAGACTGCAGGGGAGCAATACCAGCTGCTATCACTAACTCCTGTCTGTCCATCTCAGCCCTGCTCTGGGGCAGCAACATCATTCAGCACTGCCCTCTGACAGTGGCAAAAACGGGGATGTGAAGCTCCACAGGACATCTACCTTCATCTCATCTAGGTTGGCAGGGAGAGGGCCAGGCTTGCCCACAGCAGCACTACTGTTTTGTCTCATCAGCCCACTGGAACCAGAGGACACTGAAGATGCACTGCTGACTGTGGCAGAGAGATTGCGTACAGCAGGGGCACTGGCACCACTCTGCTGCTCTCCTGGAGGCCTGCAGGGAAAGAAGAAACACAGCCATCAAAACCGAGGTGGAAAGGCACCGGAGGCCCTCAGTGTCACCAATCATATACGTTCAGAAACATCTGGGTCACCAGTGCCACTCTAGACATTAAAGCACACCAATGCCTTTGACTATGTCCGTGCCCCTTCCTTCGCCAACCGACTCACTTCAGCTGCTGTTGTCTGATTCATCTGACACTGGCCCCTTTTGAGGCCTGCTGTAACCTGACGAGATGAGTGTGCTACACCCAGTCGCCACACCTCGCACCCAGAACACCGTATCTCTGGTAACAGGACTGGGGAAGCAAGCGCTTCCTAAGAGAGAGCTGCCATTTGGGACCCGTACTTTGGTGGGGCTGGCAGGATGGTCTGATAGTTGTAGTGCTGCTGCTGCTGGTTGAGGATCTGAAGCTGGAGAAAGAGCTGCTGCTGCTGCAGTATTTTGGCATAGGATGAATCCATGGGAGGAGCTCCCTTGTCCTGCTTTTGGTCCGGGGGAATATACTGATGATATTTAAGCTTCTTGACTTTCGGCTTCAACTCCTTGGCTTTTTTACTGCGCTGAGACTTCTCACTAGCAGACTTGGGCTGGCTTTGCTATTTAGAAGAAAAGGAGGAAGCAAATAAGAATGGAAACGCTGAAATAACATAACACCCCATGAAAACCAGAACACACACTGGGATTTTCATTTCGAAATTCTCCAGATATGACCTCAGGGTCTTTCCATGGTTGTCTAACTCAGGCAACAGTATAGTCACAGCACCCGCAGCAGCTTACACTGCACCATAACGCAGGTCACCTTTCCCGGCACACCAGATCACTTGCTCATCCAGTGCAGATTCACTGACTCTAATTATGGATAACACTGACTGTTTCAAAACGTTTTGCATTCTGGACCCATTTTACATCATAGAACAGAAAAACCTATTAAATATGGTACAACTAGTGTCAGAATTAGACACTAGCGAGAAATAAGCTTTCCTTCCTTTGCATCTGTTAACACAATACTTCCAACTCCAAGCCTTCAGAGTAGCCATCTTATCTTCCTTCAGACTACGACAATGAAGAAATCAGCCAAAATAGTACCTTAATGAGTGTTGGTGGGGGCTTGGCAGCAGTAAGAGCCGCTCCGTTGGTAAGACTAGGGGGCAGAAGAGGTGGCGGTGGCAGGGGTGGGGGTGGCTGTTCAGGTAGGAAAAGTGTTTCACTGGAGTCTGTGTTAATCTGCAGTTGGGATGTTCCCTGCAGGGACAGAAACAGGCATGATGAATACACATATGAGAAGGGAAATAGTTTAAGAGAGTGCAGGAAGTGTCCACTTACAGGGAGACAACACAGATCTCAAGTTGTTAATCTGACTACTTTAACCCGTTGCTTCAATTGTCCCTGAGAAGCAGCACAACTTCTTAGGGCAGAAAAGGAATCAAAATCCCACACCTCTTTCTCAGCTTTGCCTGTCAGAACCAGTCACACGTGGGCTGTATCATCAAGTAATGACTGCCCCTCTTCCCCACACAGCACCACTATGGGGGCTTCTGAATAACCAGAGGACTTCACCAACATCACACAGAACTAAGGCCCCTTGTGAAACCTCACTGACCAAACCTTTTAAGGATCCCTTGGCCTCACTTTTTAGGATCCTCTGCCACAAATAAGCAGTAGCTGTGAAGCTCCAGGGCACCACAGGAGGCCACTGCATTCTCACCTGAGCTAGTGGTGTGCCAGTGGTGTTAGGGAGAGGCTCACAAATCCGAGAATCCATCGGTGATGGGACAGACCCCTGGGACTCATGGCTGGCTGGCTGCTCTGGGGAGAGGGCATCACTGCTGTCCTCATCAAAGGAGGAATTGTCTGCAACCTTCGGATAGTTCACCTGCCCAACTAAAAACACAAACATCAACTGTGGTCTTTAAAGTGAAATAAGAAACATTTTCACATGGACACTAGATGTTTCACAAGGATAATGAAGGCATCGTGCCCAAGTCGTACTTAAAGCACCAACTAAAAATGAGAGAACAGAGCCCAAACTGCATCAGTTTTAAGTGTTTAAAACATATCTGCTATTAGTAGAAAATGATGCAGACTGGGGTCAACCATTTGCCTTGCTTCTTAGCCAGACAAGATCAGGAAGTATAACATGAGCTACTTAACTCTGCCCAAACCCCATGCTGTGGCATGGTTTATTTGGTAATTGTCTGGCACCAAAGAAGAAGAAGGTTAGACAGTGTGAGGTTGAGTCATGACTTCTTTGGTGTTCATCCTGCGTGATGGAAGCTGGAATCCCTCTTCAAGACAGAATCCCAAATTGTCTTCTAGTCTTACAAGCAACAAAGGCTATGGATGAAGTGATGGCCCTGACTGCTGTCAGCATTCCTGTCTATCTACATGTCCAATAGACAAATTCACGTGACTGTACATTTGTAAGGTACTAATGTTTTTTAGATTACCTTATCTCAAATTAATCCTCATAAGCAGGAACATACTGTCATTTGCACCTAACATAAAAGCAACAGAAATCCAGAGAGATGTACTTTGCTGTGTCAGAAGGAAGCCACATCTCCCATGTTCCAGCTCACAAGTTGACTCTTTCCCTTCCTCGACCACTTCTTGTGCAACTGTGAAGCCAGGCTCTCTCACAACACCGTCCTTTTCCTTTTTCATGAGCAGTATTCCATCTTGCTCACAGTTGTGCCCCATTTGTCTCTAAAGTAGCTGTGCGTGTTTGAGGGAATGAATAACCACAGACGTGCACAGACTGCTCAGTCTGGGGAGACGGGAAGGAGCACTGCTGAGGCAGTGGGAAGGCTATTCCTCAGCATTCCTTTCGGCCCTTGGAATGGCACTGGCATGATTTACATCTGTTCTGGTTTATTTTTAAAGTGGTTGAATCCTCTGAAGTTTTTAAGTTCACAGACAGCTTTTGTTTCATCACACCTGTTTACATTCTGTCTCCTCTCCCTAATCTGAGTAAGTCAGTGGGTTCTCCCTGACCAAGGCTGCTGACATGTTATACTGAGAGAGGGATTTTTAAGGCGAGAATCTAGGGAATGCAATCTTCAACAGTCTTTCAAGTCTTTAGGGTATGTGATTGCTTTCATGTTATTCTAGGATGTCCATGCTCCCAACAGTTTAATGTCTCCATAGCACTATCTGTGTCAGAGTGAGTTCTGCTTTTCAGAATCCTTGGGCCTGAAAGCCTGAGATTCTGAGGCAGGAAAACAAGGCCACCTATGTGATTGCACTCTCTTAGCCAGACAGGTGAATTGATAGGAAATCACAGCCACATGTGGGAAATGCCCTCAACATAGATCCTCCTCTGGCCTTACCAATGATGGCTTCCTTCAGGCTTGATTCCACAGGCAAAATATTCTTCTCCACCAGCTCCATAGGACCTGGCCTTTGCGCTATCTTCTCATTGAGGTCATCTGCCAGTCTGGCTCTCTTCAGCTTCAGCTGCTTGGCCTGCAAGGAGGGTTCAGCTGAGGTCTCTGTTCAGGGGAAAGTAAACAAAATGGCATCAATCCAGCAATGGTCAACCTATGCACTTCAGCAGTATTTTACTTCTATTCAGAAAGGTAACCGTATGTAACAGTAGATAAGTGCACAACAAGCCGCAGTAGATAACTATGGGCTATAAAGATACTATAGATATCTTGTATATTTAAGTTATAAGGTAACTACAATAGCCCTCGTGACTCTAGAGTAGGATGCGTTCCCTGTTCTCAAACTGATGTCACCCAATTCTCGTTCATCTTTTTCAGTTGTGCCCAAAGACGTGGTGCTCAGCAGCAAGACAGTGCTACTCCCTCTCTGAAACTGAGGTGCTTACTAATTACATTGAATCTGCCTCACTCCCTTTTGGATACTTTGCAGTGTCTTCCCTCAGTAGAAAAGCAATCCATGGTCATTTAATTTAGCAGTTGCTTAGCTACACAGAACTGCACAATTTGAGTTAACCTAACAGATTCTTCTGAGAATTTCTATGCAAGCAGAGCTGAATCCCTCTCAAGAAATCATGCAACAGGCATGATCTTCTGCCAGCTCCCGACTGAAAGACAGACTTGGGTGTCAGAGGCAAAATAGAAAGCTGTTAAATAAGTAACTACGATAAAGATTATTGATGTTTTCGTGTTTAGCATGTGCCATACCTTCCAGAATGTGCATCCTAACCAGCTCTGATCTCTCTGGCCGGGACCGGATTTTCCTTTTCAGATAGTCCTCTGTCTGCAGCAAAAGTAGACAAGCAAAAACCAGCTTCAGTTGATCAGACACAGAAGTGAGGTAATCTTGGACAGCACAAACAAGAGAAACAACCATCTTTAGTTGTTACTGAGATCTAAATAAGCACAGAACAGAGAAGGGACATATCTTCTGTCTGGAGAATAATCTAAAGATGAGCTTCTCCTGTAATCGCCTCAGTCTATCTGTGCACTGCTGTGCCGCAGAAGAGAAACTGGAAAGGACTTCCTCAAGAGCTGAAGCCCTCTTTCCCCCTTTTATGTAGCACCAGTCAGGGTGAAGCTCAAGACATTTCTTTTTACATTAAAGATAAATGCACTGGTTCCATTGTTCGCAGCAAATACTTTCAGCATTTGCCGGCATTCAGGGCTGACTTGTGGTTTGGGCATACTCTTGTATTTGTTTAAAGCTATGTGATTTGTTAAGCTAAAGACCCCGTGCAGTCCCTTGTCAAGCAGAATCTAAATGCTGTAACAAGACTCATTTCACTTCCAGAGTTGCTTTTAGCTCTGTCTTTGGAGAATGCACTACAGAGCAACGTACAGAGGCCTGTCAGGGCTGAGCACGTCACCCTTTGCACAGGAATGGGAGTCTGGGAACAGTGGGTAATGGACCGGTAAGTACTGGTCATCAGGATGGGGNAGCCCAGCAGTCATAACAGGTTTTATACCCCTTTAGGCTAATCAGAAAAAAAAGCTATCCCCAGAGGCCCTTTGAGGAACAGAAATCATCAAGAAACCCCTCAGTTAGCAAAGGTGCTACATGAAGTGTGACGCCTGGCTTCCTCTCTCTATAGAGCCAGCAGTCCGTGTGATTTCA